>JAGKTI010000074.1:0-20544 GCA_018397915.1 Birgus latro
TAGGCATGAAAATCTTTATGGTAACCATAGGTTAGGTTAGGTTATGACCGGACATGAAATTAACTGCTTCAACCTTTTTTCTAGCTGTTTTACTTAAGGACCATGCATGGAAAAATTAAATAGGAAGCAGGAAATTATGATTAATATTTTCGGTAATTTTTTAACACATGTACAACATGATGAAAACAGGCTAGGCATGAAAATCTTTATGGTAACCATGGGTTAGGTTAGGTTAGGACCGGACATGAAATTAACTGCTTCAACCTTTTTTCTAGCTGTTTTACTTAAGAACCATGCATGGAAAAATTAAATAGACAGCAGGAAATTATGATTAACATTTTCGGTAATTTTTTAACACATGTACAGCATGATGAAAACAGGTTAGGCATGAAGTTAGGGTACTTACGAACAAAAAGCGGCTGTCCTGATGTAATAACCCACTCTATCATCACAGACTCTGACAGGAAGACGTTGCACCTGACACACCTTTCCACTTGAGAATCACCAGCACGTCTCACCAACACTTTCACCAAGGTTTTTTTTTTATAACTGGAATAACATCACTTCACTGCACTGTACACAACAGTAAATTCTCCTGTGGTCTAGTGACGATCCTTGGAGAATTTAGTCGCTGTCAGAGTCCGAGATGAACAGACGGAGGCGACGTAGGGGCATCTTGGTGTGACGTGGTGATACACTATCCACTACAGAGGACTCCGAAGATAGACGCAAACTAACATCCAGTGGTGATTCAGTCGTGCCTGACGTGGTGGGCTGTGGCTCGGAGCCAGAAGGCCTGTCTTCGTGAGATGATGGTGTGGAGCGAGAGTGGACGACTGCAGGGTTGACTGGCTTGAAAGAACTATCAATGGTTGATTGACGCAGAGGACGACGATTTTGACGATTAATGATGCGTTGCCTGAAACCTCGCACTTCACTCGCCAATTCCAATGACCCCATCTCTCTGTCGCAGTCCGGGTGTTCTAGGTAGTCAAGGACAAACTCCACATAGTGCCGGATTGTGCTCAGCCTGGGTATCGTTGGGGTAGTTGCAACCTGTGAGGAGTCCGCATCATTGTTGCTGTCCTCGTCAGAATCTTCCTGCTGGGTACTGGGACCAGCAACAGTAGATGCGATCTCAGTATCAGACATGATCTGATACCCAGGATCGCCCTTGTCGTCATCCGACCACTCGCGCACTTCGTCAACATTCACATCGTCTCCACCCGTACAAAGCCTTGCATGAAAGTCATCCACGTCAAAACCCAGAAAATCTTGCACCACGTCACTTCCATGAAGCAGGCGAGACCAACCATTTTCTAAAGTCTTGACAGAGACTTCCTTCCATGCATTTGCCCAGTTGTAGATGGCAGACTTGAGGGTGTATCGGCGAATGTTTTCGAGTGTTTTTTGTCCTCGCATGTCACGTCCTTCCCTGCGATCGTCCTCGTCCTCGTACACAACCATCACCTCGTCCAAAAACTTCCGTCGGTATAGCCTCTTCGTTGCCACAATCACTCCCTGGTCCATTGGTTGGATGAGAGCAGTTGTATTAGGTGGCAAAAACAGACACCTGATGCGACCATTCTTTGCCACCAACTCCTTGTCTGACGGATGCGCAGGTGCATTGTCAAGAATCAGGAGGGCCTTTACCTGGTCTCGTTGGATTTTCAGTGTCTCCGTCTGATAACGAATGACCTCCTTAACAAAGTGTTGGTGGAACCAATTCTTGAAGATCTTGGTTGTGAACCAAGCCTTCAGAGAATGATACCACACGACAGGAAGGGCATTCATTAACCCACGAAGGCACCTAGGCTGCTTTGCACGGCCTACAATAACGGGCTTGAGCCGGTGCATGCCGTTAGCATTGGCACAGCACAAAGCAGACACACGTTGCTTCGAGAGCTTGGGGCCAGGTAAACGCTTCTTCGTCTCCTCAGCGAGAGTGTTTGTGGGTATTGAACGATAAAATAGGCCAGTTTCGTCAGCGTTGTAGACTTGACCGAGAGTGAGACCCTCCCTATCAATCAAGCCCTTCACCTTCTGCCGAAACTGTTCTACTCCTTTGTCATTAGCGTCCAGAGCTTCGCCATGGATCTTATGGTTGGTAAGTCCGTGTCGTAACTTAAACACGAAGATCCAACCTTCAGATGCCTTGAAGTCTGGGGCATCGTGTAGCCTTGCGAACTTAGCAGCAGCTTTCAGCTCCGTTTCACATACCAACACACCAGCAGCACGTTGTTGTCGATACCAAATCAACGTGGAGCGGTCGATGTCTGCATACTTAGGAGTAAACATCACCTTCCTCTGCACATTTCGTCTGGTCTTCGATGCGAAATCAGCCGTGTACTGCTGTAGTTTGTCTCGGGACTTCTTGATATCAAACAAGGTGGAGCGAGGGAGGTTGAACTCACGTAAGATGCGCCCTGTTGACCAGCCGGCGTCCACCTTGTCCGATATCTGCCTCTTCTTCTCCAGAGTCAGAACCACTTTCCTCCTCTTCTCAGGAGGCGGGGCCATCATCACACATATGATGAAGAAGGTGAAGAGCAGTATCAAGCACTGTAGGAGGTAGGGTATCACCACAAAAGCAATCACTTCGGCCGCCATTTTCGGAGTTGTTCACGAGGGAGGAGGGGAGTGGGTAATGGCGGCCGATAGTGGCGCCACAAGTGTAAACAGAGCGGATCGGCGCACGTGGGAAATTCAAACTGACGTGGTCCAAAAAAATCTAAAATTTATCGATTTTTTCTGATTTTTTTGCATTTTGGGGGTTGGGGAGCCCAGAATATCCGAATAGTGAGTATATCCGAGTATTGGACGTCCGAATATTAGAGGGATTACTGTATTTAGCTCCTCTGCATGTCCCTATCTATCTCATGTATACGCTTGTATACATGAGTGAATTCGGTTTCTCAGCCGAACTTTTTTTATGTATACAGGAGTATACATATGTGGAATTCGGTAAAGAAGAGGTTAAGGTGGTTTGGGCACGTGGAAAAGATGGAGAGTGAAAGACTGACGAGGAGAGTGTATGTGAGTGAGGTGGAGGGGGCGAGAGGGAGGAGGAGGCCGAGGATGAGATGGAGGGATGCAGTAGAGAGGTATATGAGAGAGGGGTCTGTGAGCTGGGAGCGTGGTAGTGAAATGGCAGGGGACACTGTGACATGGAGGCGATTTGTTTGTGGCCACCCCGTGCGGGATTAAGGCGTCTGGCAATAGATAGAATAGATAGTATGGTAGATGGAGTGAACAGTTATGCTAGTCAGTTTGCTGATGATGCAAAGATCTTCAGAAAGGTAGAGGTTGAAGAGGACTGTAAAATGCTGCAGGAGGATCTGGATAGGATACATGATTGGGGCCAGATGTGGGAAATGAAATTCAGTGCAAAAAAAATGTAAAATATTGGAGATGGGTAAAAGTACCAAGAGGCCATCACCGAATTATTTGATGGGTAATGAATCAGTTACAAAAGTGAGAGAAGAGAAAGATTTGGGAGTGCTGGTCCAGGACAGTTTCACCTGAATATCACATTAATAAGATAGAGAGACATAAACTCTTGACCAATATAAGAGTGGCATTTCTTCCCATGGATGAGGAGATGATGAAAAATTTGATAGTTGCCATGATCCACCCCAGGTTAGAATATGCAGCAGTACTGTGGTCCCCACACAAAAAGAAAGATATAACCAAGATTGAGAGAATACAAAGAACAGCAACCAAGATGGTCCCCAGTCTGGCAGATTTGTCATAGAGAGAGAGGCTGGAAAGGCTGAATTTGCCTTCCTTAGAGGAAAGGAGAGAGAGGGGCGACATGATTGCAGTGTTCAGGACCATGATGGGAATAGATAAACTTGACAGTGAAAATCTGTTTGTGTGAGATGAGAGAGTACCAGGAGGACACAGAAAGAAACTGAAGAAGCCAAGCTGCTTGAAGGACATAAAGAAATATAGCTTTCCTTATAGATGCATAGACCTGTGGAAAAACCTGGACAAAGAGATCGTCCAGTCTAAAAACTTAAATGAGTTTAAAGCAAAATTTGACTTACTGAGAAACAGAGACGGGACCCCACAAGTGTAGCTTATTTCCTGTACATCACAATTAGGTAAATACACACACACACACATCACTTGAAATGTTTTGAAGAATGTTATTGGTAAACTGTTGTGAAGGGTGTTCTTACTAAGGATCTCATTCAACGGACTGCCTTTTTGGTCCACGTACTCTTCTTGTATAATCCTATTTATTGTAGCTGACCAAGTAAAACAGATCATACGGTTGATGAACTTTGTTTATATTGTGCACAATTACTTCAATAAAGTTAAAGTTAGCAGTGTGCTTCTGCCAGATTGATGTTGCCACTATGAGTATGCAGAGACCTCTGTTGTGAGATTCATTGGGCATGTTGATATCATTTTTCCTTACACAAAATCAGTGGACATATGAAGATACAGTATATGTACCCTGTATAATTTTTATGTGGACATTATAAGAACAGATGGTGAATGACTTGTACAGGACTCTTCATATTATTTTATTTACAATTTACAGTACAGTGAGGTGCTGGAGAGGGATGTCTTTATAATGTGGCACTGCTATAACTCATTAGATTTTTTGTTCATTTATGAAGACTTCTGACATACTTGTATGCATTGGCCATGGCCACCTAATGATGACTGTCCATGCAGATCATTCTCTAGCAGTCTCTTTATTCAGCCCCTCCTTCCTGAGGCCACACACTATCACCTCATCTGGAGTCCTTTTTGGTCTGCCTGTTATAACTCTACCCTCAGAGTTCACACCTCACCTTCTGTGCCCACCTGCCATCTTCCATCCTCTCCACATGCTCAAACCATCTCAGTCTACCCCTTCTTATCACAAAATACATTCAAGTCCCATTCTTCCTCTCAACTTTTCATTTGCAATCCTAATCTTCCTAGCCCTGTTATTTAAGGACACACACTTCACATCCATCTAATCATTCTAATCTGTGCACATATGAACATACGAATATCCTCCACCTTCAATGCTTACCACCATATAGCATTTCACTCCTGAGATATGCTGCTTACAAGGACCCTTTAGCACTCATTGTAAGGAAAGGCAACAACTCCTTAAACTTCTGCCAACCATCCCATACCCTTGCTATTAAAGTAGCTCCAGCCCCACCCTCAGCACATACCATGTCCCCCCCAAAAAATCTACTGTAGTTTATCTATAACCAACAGCTTTTTCCCTTTCCTCTAAAAGGAGTATGGTGTACTTCAGGAAAGGAGTAGCTTTGCCCTACAGTCTACTGGGTTCATGTCCAGATGAGCCTGGGGCCATAATGACAGTACCAACAAAATTATAATATACAGTACTTATGTGATTTTCTTTGGGATTATTATAATTCTGCATTGCTATGCAGACTGCATTTTCTTTAAAATTACTGTTCCCAAGTATTTTAGATTTGGGTTTTTAGTGTACCATTCGTGTGCCAAACATATATTGTACAGTAGCTAGGTTGTTAGGTAAGTTAAAGGATAGTTTTATGAATGTAATCTCTCTCTGCTTATGTCAGATGCATATGATGGAAGTGATGGAGACTGTATGCGGTACAATGAAGGACTATGCTCAGGCTCGTCACAAGGAGACTGGGAAACTAGAGGCCATTAAACTAGTGGTGGATGGAAATATGAACCCACATTTTGCAGAGTATGAGATGGTGCAAGACCCTGACCTCAATAAGGGCCTTGAATTCCATTGTGATGCCATTTTGGAAGACCATGAAGATGAAGTTATGTCACACTTCAGAGACCATGCAGAGCTGGATGTGGTACAGTCTCAATTTAAATTCTGTGACCAGGTGACCAAGCTGTGCCAAGGTATAAAAGATGAGTTGTAACACATGAATGATACTTTTGTATGGTTTATATAGCTTTTATATGTGCACCTACATATAGTGTAGTTTTCAGTTACTTTTATTTTGAAATAAGGTTCATAGTCAATAGTTGTAGTGTTTCAGGATGTTCAGATGTTATGGACTGTTTGTGAATTGGACTAGGTGATCTTATAATGGGTGTGGTTGTTGTGAATGCATGTTATCTAATATTTCATAATGATTACATATGTTACTCCAAGTTGCAGTAGTCAGAGTTGGTTGAACGATAAATTCTTTGAATTTTAGAAATGGGAATTAACGTGCAGGGTATTTCAATGAGATATAAAGGATAGCAATGAAAAAAAAAACAATTGAGATCCTGTACAGTATTTTTGCTAAATTTACTGAAGCAGCTGGTGCAGAGAATATCGCTTTGTGTGGTTAAAGTATTCTGAAAACCACTGCAGAAATTGAATCGTACAAGTAGTTCCATAAGAACCATTGTTGTTTGGCTAATTTGGGAGAAGAAATCTTCTCAGTTTTCCCAAAGTCCCTGTTTTGGCCCTCTTGAAAAATGTACTCCCACCAAACACTTGCATAAAACCACACTGAGCATCATTAGATATAAGAAATAATAAATGAACAAGAATGTAATGGTAATAAGTGGCCAGTAAATGGAATTCATCTCATCTAGATACTGTAGGTGAAATAGTGATGGTTGTTTTGGGAGAGGGGTTTCCAAGACTGAGGGGTGAGAGGAGGGGGAATGAGCAGTGTCTCAAATCTCTCAAGGGCTGAGACCAAGTCTCAAAACCCCCATAGTCACTCCATCTGAATTCATCAGAGGCTTTTCTTGTGGGTATTGTGATTGTTGATAGGGGCAAACTGAATGTCAGTCAGTTATTTCGCTGCCCAAAATGTGCTGCGATAGTTTCATAGTGCAGCATAAAACATATTTCATGCAAATGGAGTCCACAAAATGAGGGTCTACTGTATTACTGAAGTTACAATCACCTTTACTTAATAAGTATTACAGGGGATGGTGTGCTGGATATCAGTGTGGCACCAGTGTGTATGTTCATGTCACTTGTCTGTTGTGTTGGAACAACCTCATTTTGTGGTCAGACCTCGATGACTTGTGTGTATATTCATTGTGCTACAATATGTATACTTGGAGATTTGGAGATGAAATATAACATATACTGTACACTGATTTCCTGTTAAACAAAAGGGACATATACAGTTTTTAAAATCTTTCATTAACTAGACTTTAATGTATGAGAACCATTTCTATTTCCACCCATCCATCTTCTCTCCTGTTTCCATCCTTCCATCTTCCAATCCTTTCCTGCCCCATCAGGAGTGTAAGGGTGCAGGGCTAGGCTATTCAGACCCAACATTTAAGGTGAGGGTGACCAGCCTCACTGACCCCTGAATGGCATTATGTGAGCAATAAATCCCAATTGTACCTCATCCATATCACTGAGGTCACACTCTATGATCTTGTCCCAGGACTTTTTTTGGTCTGCCTCTTGCACACTTCTCTCTTTCCACACCCAATTGCCATCCTCCATCCTCTTGACATGCCCAAACCGCCTTAATCTGCCACTCCTCATCACAGCTCCAATACATTCCAGTTCCTTCTTTCCTCTCAACTCTTCAGTCGTAAACCTAGTCCTCCCAGGCCTTGCATTCAAGGACACAATTAACATCCATTTAATTGTTTCCATTTCTGTATCTTTGAGCCTAAAAATATCCTCTTCCTTTACTGCCCAGGTCTCACTACCATACAGCATTACACTCCTAACTTGCTGCATACACATTCTCTTAACATGGAGGGAGAGCCCTCTCAATGTGAGGAGAGGCAACAACTCCCTGAACTTCCTCCAACCTCTTGTTACCCTAGCAACAGACCTCCAGTACATAACCTGTCCCCCAAATAATAGAACTCTTCCACACCTTCAAGAGATTCCCCAGCAGGATCAGTCCTTTCACACTCAACAGTCTCTGTGCTCTCCCTGACATGCCATTTACACAATATCAGCATTATCTCAGTCTGCCTTTAATACCCCTACATCACTTATGCACCCACTTATCACAAATACTGCACAGGATGGAGTTTCTACCTACACCCTTGTGGTACTGCACATGACCACACTCCCTCGGCTTTGACAGTACCGCCACTTGCCCTAGGTATCATCACTTTTGTTTTATCCACATTTACTCTCAAACCCTTGTTACAATAACTATTTGGCTTGTCACTCATTATAGTCACAAGAAAGCAGCATGTTATTGAGTGGATGGAGAGGTCCCCTACCCACCACATTAGTTGTTGTTACTCAACTCGGTCTGCCTGGCTAAGCAGACCTGTCAACTGCAGGGAAACTACTGCCCCTATGGGGTCATTCCATTGGTTCCTTACACTGTTCATGTTGTGCCTGTATGTTAGTGTGGCATGTTCTGTGCAGTGCTCCATGTTGTGTTACGTTGTGTGGCCCTGTTTTGCAAGCAGGACACCTGTCATCTGTGAGTCCTCCCACCAGGAATCTAAGTTTATAACTGAGGAATACTCAGTATATGCTGATCTAAGCCTGGCTAAGTGTACTTGTTCATTTTTATTTAAAGATACTTCTGATAGGTGGATGTCAGGAGGGAGACTTGTATACAAGTACAAGTATAGTGTTTTGACTGATGTATTGTATTTTCCCGCACATGCAGGATAGTGTATGTATTTGTTTCTTCATTAATAATGTTGGATTATCATTAGGTGAGATGTTGCTGAAATGGGTCTGGTAATGTTCATGTTGTGATTGTTTTCTGTGACTAGTGTATAGTCTGTTATACCTGTATAACAACAGGTGTGTTGGGTGTTGGTACAATTTGCCACATAGAATTGTGTGCCTTTCATACTGAGATAATCCCTGACAATGAGAACCTTAGCTTCAGAATGTATATGAGCTAATGGAGTAGTACCCATGCTGCCAGTTATGCATTGTTTTGTATGATCTGCAAGGTGTTGCTGTGAGTGTTAGATAGGATAGGAGTCCATGCCAGGAAGGCATAGGAAATCATTGAACTGATGCAGTTTATTGCTTGTAGAGTAAGGAAAATGTGTCTATTGTTGCTCTAAGTCTGTTCCTTTAGCCCCTAAAAGATGGGTGTCCTGCATATACGGTCACTCCTCCCTCCCTTCCTACCCTTCCACCCCCACCCCACTGTTCCCTCCACTTCTCACCTCCACCTCCCCATCACCCCTCATCCCAACCCCCCACCCCCCTTATATCCCAGACCCTACCCACCCACCCCCCTTATATCCCAGACCCTACCCACCCACCCCCTACACCCCATGTCCCTTACCCCCCACCACACCCCATGCCCCTCACTCCCCACCACCCCCACAAACAAGTTTTGGAGTACCAACTGATGAATGGAGGAAAGTGCAGTGTTGGGGGTAGCATGTGTATGTGTGTTAAGTAGAGCAGGTGGNCGCCGAGCTCCGTTCTCTCACCCACACTCTTCAACCTATACATACATGATATATTGACACTTTGGCCACCCACAAACTGTGCCTCATATGTAGATCACATAACCATAACAACTTCACACCACACTACTGATGCAGTCTGTACATTGGAATAGGACACTGCATACTTGTATAGCTGACAACAGGCTGAAGATTGCCTCAACAACACTCATCACAACAGTAACCATGAACAGAGGTACAGTCTGCCCTCGTCTAACATGGTTAATTGCTTCTGCACCCCTACCGTGTTCGAGAAATTTCGTGTTACAGGGACTCTTGAAACCCCCTCTTTCTTTTCGCACCCCTGCCCAAAGTCCACTCCCCCCCCCCTTGGGGCAAATTTTTTTATACCCCCCCATTTTAACCATCTAGAAAGAATTAATATGGTTCAGAAAATTATAAAAGAGTATTATTACAGTTAAAGGGCACATTTTATTTACCTTATGGAAGGATAAGAGGAGACACTATGACAGAGAGAAGGTAGAGGGGAGAACACCGATAAAAACCTTCAAAGTCAATAGCACTTTAACACTTCTCACATCATCATCAGTGTTATCCATGGCTTCTTCCTGCTGGCATTGGACATCCTTTTCCTGGAATTCACCAGCAGCTTGTCTGGCAAAGGAGCGAGTGATGAGCAATTGTTTATGTCGACTCACTCGTTCAGTGTGCATACGGTTGTAGACGTTGAAAACATTTAACATCCACCTGATCACTTCATTTCCTCTGGCAAGCGAAGGATCCTTATCCAAGATGATCTTCTTGAACTTGATTCAGGAGCTGACTTAACATCTTACTGCTGGGTTCACCTGGTGCTCTTTCCTCCCTTGCTTCCTTTTGACCTTCCCTATCCTGCTTGTCCTTGACTTGCTGTTCGACTTCCTCCACTAGTCTGTCCAATGAAGTGTCACTGACGTCCCTCGCAATGGCAACCTCCATCACCTCCTCAAGAGTCACGTTATCACAACCTGGCACAGCCTGAGCAGCAGACACAGCAGCAGAGGCGGACTCAGCAGCTTTTTGGACACACTCGCCTTTGGCTTCCACTGCGCAAAAACTGTGGAGCTACACATTGCCAAGCGTGGTTAATGGTGGCTATGATTCATCTCATCACCGCCTGCCCAGTTTAAATAACCGTGTTAGCTTCATCAGTGACTGGGTTAGAAGCGATAGTGCTTCCGGAAAATTGTACTGTGTTAGACCATTTTCGTGTAGTGAAAACAGTGTTAGACGAGGATAGACTGTACTCCCCACGCATTGTTCATTTCATTTCGTTTATAAAGGCTTCAGCGTGCTTGCATGCATCGGCCATGGTCACCTAATGACATGTGTCCATGCAGCTCGAGTTCTGGCAGCCTCCCTAGTCAGTTCCTTATCCCTGAGGTCACACACTATGACCTCATCCCAGGTCTTTTTCGGTCTGCCTCTCACAACCCTACCTTCAGCATTCACACTTCTCACCTTCTGCACCCATTTTTTTGTTTTTTTTTTGTTTTTTTCATGTGACCAACTCTGGGCATAGGCTTTACAGCCCATTATCAAGGCCCAGTAGTCCTCCTACATCCATACACCTCCACATGTCACCACTTCGGCGCTAACACCCACCGTCCGTATTGAATACATGCTAGGGCTGTCTCATACAGGACTGGTGTATTGGTATTAGTGGGGGTACTTTACGACATGTCGGCGGGTCGTCTGGTGGATCAGTAAAGTCTGCTTTTCAAGAAATTCAAATCTTTAAACTGTTCCCTGCCCCAGTGGGGATTCGAACGTGGGTTCATTAGGACTGGAGGCCAACTCTCTACCGATCCAGCCACCGCCTCCCCCAGCTTTTCCACTTGCCCAAACCATCTCAGTCTGCTCCTCCTCATCAATACACCAATACTTAGCAGTGTCCATGTGCCACACACACTCTTCACTAAGATCGTTTAAGTGACTATGACATGAAGGTCCATGGAGTTACACATGACACCAAGATCCTTGGAGTGACATATGACACCAAGATCCTTGGAGTGACATGTAATGAGAAAATATTTTATTTAATTTTCTATAATTGTCTGCCACCCTTTTGTAATGAGAAAAATTTTTACTTTGAATTTAAATAATTGTCATCAGTATGTGATGACAAATAACTTGAAAGATTAAATTGCCACCAGTTTGTAATGGGACATAGCTTGAGATAGGATAAGCCATCAGCCTTGTGATGGGTAGACTGGACTGTAAGATTTAGAATAGTATTACATTTTCTTGGAATCAGCCTACGGGTTATGCTCGTGACAGTAGGGGTAGCACAAGGGTAGCGATTAGCCTGAGCAGCCGTAGACCTGTAACAGGATGGGGGCAAATGTGGACTTAGATACTTACTGCATAAATCATGAGAAACTCAGTCCACTGGATTTCGGCGGGACATGAGTAGTCACCTCTTCACTAGTTCTCTCCTCTGTGTGAATTGCCTCAGTACACTCTCAACAAAACATTATACCATTACTACCAACAAGCCATGTGCAGTCTTCATGAGCAGGAGAAGGAAGAAGACCGGTATGAATGCAAGATTACACGGATTTTTATTACATCCTCCAAAATTCAAATAAAATGCAAGAATGGAAAAGAATTTCGATAGTGACTGGTTCACAATTGGTTGGTATGACACAACTTTGTTATGAACAAGTCTGATCAGGTATTAACATTCTAAATATACCAGAACATCAAGTCAGTTACAGTCAACACACCACCCTCTGGGTGTACTCTTGATAAACCATGTTATAAACCTCTAATATCATCCCTCATTGACAAAGGTTCCCTCCCAAGATATAACGGGGCAAGGGTATGACCACGGGGTGACAAGTAAACAAAAACTATTTTAAATTTTGGCCCCCTGCTTAGAGTAGTCAATCTATTGAAAGATTCTGATATGAAAGTTGACTCTAGCCTGGTGCCAGTGAATAGGTTACTCAAATCACAGTTAATACTCTAAAATAGAGATCAAGCACTTCACAATCCTTAAAAAAAAAAAAACTTCCAGTAATCTGTTATTCACTTTACGGATTTACCTTAAATATAACTGAGAGAGATATACCTTAAATATAACTGAGAGATATACCTTATATATAACTGAGAGAGATATACCTTCCCTTTTCCTCACAATTTTCAAGATAATAATGACAGCTGAAAGAACAATACAGTGCCACAATTTTTCTCAGAACATTCTCTAAATTTGAAAGTTTCTCACTCAATGGTCCAAACGGCTGGTTAACACCCGTGTATATTTTCACTTACTTAGCTATTTATGCTTCATGTTGGTTGGGACCCAAAACAATTCACAAAATTGGTCTGATAATCAAAGCTTCACTTAACATCTTAAAACTGAGTGTGAGTCGGCATCTGGGAGTCATAAGGGGAGCATGTGTTACCCACCATTGATGTTGCAAGGCTGGGAATTGACCACAGCTAACTTCCAACACAGATATCCTGTTGTCCTCCGACCCAACATTATTTGGCGACACTGCTAACCTCCTAGGACACTCCCCATCTCCAAACTCTTCAGCAAACTCCCAGGACACTCCCCATCTCCAAACTCCTCAGCACGAAGGGGAAAATTATGGGCATCTCTCAAACACAGGTCCACCTGGCACCGCGGCCCAGCTCAGAATGCCCCTGACAACGCTTGCCCCTCTCTCTCTTGCTCTCTCAGACAGCAGCGCTTGGTGCGGATTTCAAGTTATTTTCCTAACCTTCTTAACAATACGTTACTTTCCAACTAAATACATCATTTCTAAACTAATTCTGTTCGCTAGTATCACAGTTGACGTAAAAATCTATGTTACACTATTTTAAATGAACAATACTATATGCACAGGTGACTACTTAATGTGGATGAACACAGCGTAATGCTGCCTCTGTCTCTCAGAAAGGGTTACTTTCAATAAAAATGATTATTTGAATAAGGGGACACTACAATAATTTTCCTTCGTTACATTACTTTCCCCATGGGATTTTAGATTTTTACTCAACTGTGATGCTTAAACTCCACTTAATTCTAAATTGAGTCAGCTCAGTTCAGAATGCCCCTGACAACACTTGCCTCTCTCTCTCTCAGACACAGCAAAGCTTGGCGCGGATTTCAAATTATTTTCCTAACCTCCTTAACAATACGTTACTTTCCAACTAAATACTGTACATCATTTCTAAATGAATCCTGTTCGCTAATATCACAGTTGACGTAAAAATCTATGTTACGCTATTTTAAATGAACGATACTATATGCACAGGTGACTACTTAATGCGGATGAACACGGCGTAATTTAATAAAAACGATTATTTGAATAAGAGGACACTACTATAATTTTCCTTTGTTACATTACTTTCCCCTAGGGATTTTAGATTTTTACACAACTGCGATGCTTAAACTCCACTTAATTTTAAACTGAGTCGTAATACACATGCCACCTTAAATATAAAGGAGTAATACTTATTCTATCTTAATATTAATGGAACTTAAATTTTAAATACTCTTACATCGTACCTAT
Source organism: Birgus latro (assembly GCA_018397915.1). Lineage (NCBI taxonomy): Eukaryota > Metazoa > Arthropoda > Malacostraca > Decapoda > Coenobitidae > Birgus > Birgus latro. The sequence goes on from JAGKTI010000074.1 coordinate 13,914, forward strand.
ATTACATTCTAAGCATATGTCCATAACTGTGAACATCTCAAGTCAGTACCAAATGACCACATGTCCAGCCTGAATATGTGTCTCATGTTTACAAGAACTTCATCATCCACCCAAGAACTTCATCACCACCCACTTGGCAATCTTTTCTTTAACTTTTCTCCTTTTACTTGGTATGAATGAGTTGCAACTCTTGAAACGGAACATGACGGAAGTCACACACTGGCTTCAAGAGCGTTCTCACAAAGACGCTTCTCCCAGCAGACTCATGAGGTTCCAATCTTCCTCCCACAGTGCAAGTCAGGGTGTTCCATGACCAGACGTTAGTCACCCCCCAGTTCTCGGCGGTGGGAATGGTGATTGCCTTACCTGTACACACCACTCCATCCATTTAAACAAAAACGATATAAAAAATAAAGAATATTGAAATACAGGAGTTAGGGGTTAGAGCCACCAACCACATGGCAAGCGGGGCAGATAACACCAGCTCCCCCAACCCCCCCCCAGATCACCGGGAGATTACCGCCAGCGCAGCGCAGCTGGGAGCAGGAGCGACCTACCTGTTCGACTTCCTGGCGCCCCTCGTGCTCAGGTGAGGGCCCGGAAAGGTAGCAGTCACCGGCACCTTCTCTCCAGCCGGAGCACAGCTCTGCAGGTAAGGGGTGGAGTTTACAACTCCACACAGCGCCACGGTACCGACAATTGTCGTACCGGGTACGGGGCAGAATTGGCCATTGTCTGTTCCCCAGCTGTCTCCCCACCACAGGGCCCCGACACGGACGCGTGTCGGCCAGTCTCCTGTAGGCGTTCCCCCAAGAGCGGCACCGCGGTACCGGACATGAGGCAGGATTGGCCATAGTCCGTCCCTCAGCTGCTAGAGACCAGAGCTCACTGATACAGGCCATAGCCATCCCAGAGCTCACCTCCTCGGCGTTAGCCATGAGCCACGCCCAGCCTAACATAGTGCAGGCCACGAGCCACCAGGGAAATAGGCCCAACACAGTGCAGGCCACAAGCCGCCAGGAAAATAGACCCGACACAGTGCAGGCCACAAGCTGCCAGGTAGCCAGGTCTAACACAGAGCAGGCCACGAGTCGCCAGGGAAGTAGACCCGACACAGTGCAGGCCACAAGCCGCCAGGAAATCATCTCCCCCTGTGCCCTCTCGACACCAGCCATGAGCCACACCAGACCAAACACCGTGCAGGCCACAAGCCGCCAGGAGATCAGGTCTAACACATTGCAGGCCACAAGCCACCAGGAAACTGTCTCTCCCTGTGCCCTCTCGGCGTTGGCCACGAGTCGCGCCAGGCCAAATACAGTGCAGGCCACAAGCCGCCAAGAAACTAGACCTAGTGCAGTGCAGGCCACAAGCCGCCAGGAGACTGCCCTCCCCGTAACCCACCAGGCGTTGGCCACGAGTCACGTCGGGTCCGGAGTAGAGCTGGTCATAGTCCGCTCCCCTCCTACGGGAGCACCAGCTGTCGGAGAAGGCCCCACACCCGAGACGTGGCAGAGTCTCACCCAGGACCTTGGTTCCCTACGACTCCACCCGGGTGACCAGCTGCTGGACCAGAGCCCCCGTAGACCTCGAAGCAGCCGCCGAGCCCCATCCACCACTCCCCCGGGCCAACCTTCCCGTGAGGCCTCCCTGACGGTGCCACCGCCCTCGAGCCGTTGCCGCAGCCCAGCCGCCCCGGGTTCCAGTTCCCTGGGTCTCCTGCAGCCCCCAGAGTTGCCCCGCACACCAGGGCGCGACCTACCGGTGGGNAAGGTAAAGTGACAGATAGCAATTGTGTACAGTGTTCACTTGCCCCCCCCGGCAAATCATTTGTAATATCTGTGATGTATTCTTGTCCTGTGTCTTATGTGTAGAATACATGTGTGATATCCACTGCCTTGTTTTTGTGTCCAGTCCTGCTCTTAGGAGTTACCTCCCGGTCTAGAACAGGGACCCGCTTTAGCCTGCATATTTGAGGGCGAGAAACCGTCCCACAAATACGTAGCATAACAAATATTACATTCATCTCTGTCATACCCCCTACAGGAATACAACAACTAACACCAGGGCCTGACTACGCATCCTGGAACTAACTATTCTCACCTTTGTAGTTTCCAGTTGTGGCTGCGCTTGACAGATCCGCACCTTATGCCCAAAAACACAACATGACTCTGCTCATTGTCAACTACAATATTATCAATATGGGGAAGCTCTACTTACACTGTACTTATATGAACCCTTGAACTGATCTTGCAGAAAAAAGAAGTGAGTACTCATTTACCATTAACTTCTATTAATCTCCGATTAATCTCCTGAAGAATCATAGGAAACTCATCCCAGGTTTAAGACATTAGTTCCACACCATATCCTCATCAGGAGGCCAATTACAGGATTTTCCAATTTTATTTCTTTCTATTTCCTTATTGAACTGCTTTTCTGCCTTAAGTAACATACTTTAATCAACTTTTCTGCTTGCCTGATTGGGCTAAATAGCTTAAATCATTTCTCCAATTTCTTTTTCCTTTTTAGCACCGTTTTACCTTCTGCTACAGTAAATTCTAATATTTTCTATTTCTCAACTCTTGACTGGTTTTACTCATGACACGCCTGTTACACACACTATTCAATATACCGGCGTGGAGGTCTACGGACTCTTGGTGGTAACACTTCCTCTTCCTCTGGTTCCACTACTACCGACTCCTCAGCTCATCACCAACATAGGGCTTAACCTTTTCTGCCACTCTTTGGATGACTGTGTCAGAAAGTAGTTCTACCAGAACATAGGCACTACCTCCTCTAATCACTTCTCGCACTTTGTAAGGACCCTTCTTCAGCACATGAGTTTATGGCTGGTTCCAGGTACAACAGTTTCACATTTGACCCAGGCCAAATCGTCGACCTTCAACGCTTGGTTACGTCGCCAATGATTAGCCACTTCTCTATATTTCCGGGCCATATGGTGATGTGTCGACTGGAGCACTTCATGGGCTGCTGCTATACCTTCGGGATCACTGACAACTTCAGTAAGCTGGGCACCCACGTGACGAGAAGCATGGCGATTGTAGAAAGCAAATTAAGGTTGCTGGCCTGTAGTGGTGTGAACTGCAGTATTCATGATCCGCTGACATTGGCCTAGAAACTGGGGCAAGCGGAGTGGATAGCCTTGACACAGGGATCGTAGTATGGACTTCACTGTATGATGCATCCTCTCCGTGACACTGTTGCCTCGGGGATGGTTAGGGGTAGTATAGGCGGTAGTGATGTGGTATTTCCGACATAGGGTCTGGAAAACTTGTCAGCGGAACCCAGCTCCATTGTCCATGAGCAGGGCCTTAATGACAAACTGGTGAAACTTCTCTGCCACTTCCTCTGCAACTTTTGTCCTGACAGCGAAGAATTTCACAAAGCAAGAATAGTGGTCTATGAGTCAACACATAACAGTACCCTTGGGATCCAGCAAGCATGTCAATTAAATCAATACTAACTCTCTACAGGGGCTTATCAACTGATGGTAACTTCTGCCACTCCTGCTGGAGGCCACATGTTCCTTTCGTCTGCTGACAGACTATGCAATTCGTAACACATTGAACTGCCTCGGAATAGGAGTTAGGTATATAGAAATATTCCTCTACTTTCATCGTAGTTTTAAATTGACTCAAGTGTCCTGAGAGCGTTACATGAGCGTATTGCAAGGCTTCCTTCTTAAATGAAGAGGGTACTACTATCACATAATGGATGCTTCCGTCGGTTTCAGTCCTGATATAATACAATACGCCCTCCTCCAAAGCAAATTGGTCAATAGTACACTTAGGGAAGCGATTTCTCGGGATGTCTCCTTCTAGGTAATCGATCATTTCCCTCCACCAGGTCTCTTGACGTCGTCATTCACGCACTTCCTCTTTCGTTTTACCAAGGATGATAGACTCTCCTGCATAACTAATAGTACGCACTGGCCGCGACAATAAATCAGCAACTACACTGTGCTTACCTTGGGTATATTCAATCTCGTAGCGGTACTCGCATTTCTAATATCCATCGGTTAAGTCGCGGAGACTTGGTTTTCCTTTTGAAGATGCTAGTTAACGGTTGGTGGTCTGTCCGAATTAAAAACTTTGTGCTCCAAAGGAAATGATGGAAATTACGATATGCCAGGACAATTGCCAGGGCCTCCCGATCAGTGGTTGAATATCAAGTCTCGGTTGGCTTGAGATTTTTGGAAAAGTATCCTATCACTCCAGATTTGCCATCAGGCTGCATATGACTTAATATGACACCTACATGGTACTTACTACCATCCGTGGTAAGGATGTACAACTGGTCCCTTTGCACACTGACCAGGATGGAAGCTTCCACTAATTTGGCCTTCAGCTTTTCGAAAGAGTCTTGGCATTCATCCGTCCACGCGAAAGGATGGTAATTCTTGGTCAAATCTGTGATAGGCTTGGCTATTTTTGCGAAACTAGGAATGTGTTTGCGGTAGAAACTGACCATACCCAGGAATCTTCTAACTTCTTTAACGGTCTTTGGCGGTTTCATCTTCAGCACAGCTTCTGCATTTGCAGGATCGGGCTGACATCCGTGTTCAGAAATGACATGGCCCAAGAACTCCAAATGAGCACTTGGTGAGGTTGAGTTTAACATCGGATTGTGTAAGTTGCGTGAAAAGCTTGTCCAGGTGTTCGATCAGCGTATCATAGGCAGGGGGGCCCACAGGATGATGATGTCCAAATAGTTCTTCACCCAGCCTTCCTTGAATAATGGGGCTAGCACAGTAGGCATTTGGTGAGAAAAGATGGCGGGGTTCGAGCTTAGTCCAAATGGCAATCTTCTAAAGCAGTACAAGGCTACTCCTTCACTGAACATAGTAATGTCTCAACTGGCCTCATCCAACATAACTTGATGGTATGTATTCTTCGTATCCACGGTTGCATGGTATCGGTGACCAGCAGCGTTCTCCACCAGTTCTTCTAGTCTCAGCAGTGTTCACTCCTCGATAATCTAGACACATCCTCTTACTACCGTCAGGTTTAGAAACTAATACGATAGGACTCAACCATGCTGCTGATGACGGTTCAATAATGCCCTTGACCTGCATATCGTCAAGCATCTTGGCAATCACTCCTTTGGCCAATTCGGGATATCTATACGTCGGACCTCGCATTGGGGTTGGATCTTCAATCGAAATGTGTGCGAGCGGTACCTTTATTAGACCTAATTCATTCTTGTTAAGGTCAGGTGTGTCCAATTCCCTTGTTCAAGCAGCTTCTCCAGGTTCCCATGTCAATTTATATCCTCCGGTAGAAATTCATTTGATGAAACTAGGTCATTCACCAGAGTCGTTTGTATTTGGCGGACAGCCAGGTCAGGTTCAGCTTCGAGTTTCTCATAAGTGCCCAAATATGTACCTGGTTTCATACCCTGGTGTACTCTTTGCTGGTATCTCACAGGCCACGGAATTGTCATATCAGCGTCCACTCGAGCACAAAAGGGTAATGCTTGTCTTGCTGGTGACTGCTTGGGTGTGATTATTAGAATGTCTCCTTCACTAGCACTAACTGGGACTCGAATCATTTCTCCTGTGTGTGGTGGTATTGTCACTGTAGTGTCCAACCTCACATAATTGACTGGAGCTCCTGGTGTGTGTTCGCTTTTCACTTCTTCAGGAGTAACCTTTTTTACCTTTACCCTCCTGGTCTTCACATGCCTTACAGGATAACTCGTATCTCCCCACTCTACTATTTGTTCGGCATGATTCCACTTCAGTGGCGCTTTGCGAAGGATGTCTGTTCCCAGCAACATATCCACGTCCAAGTAGGAATTGGGCATTATGGGAATTCATCTCTCGATGTCTTTATTACACTCAATGGAGACAGTGAGTTGGGCACTACCCAAAACTCTTAGTGAAGCGCCCGTAACTCCAGCGAGATTCGGTACCTGCCTCTTCTGGTTGCAGTTGACCTTCAATTTCCTGATAGTAGCGGCCCTAACTAAGGTAATCTGACTTCCGGTTGTCAGGGGGGAAATGTAATTCAAAAAGAAAATGTAATATTGTATAATTGGAGTATACAGTGTATAGCTATGTGTGCTAGGAATGACTATCGAGTCATTTATTACGAGAGAATAGACTCGTGAAATCAAGTAGCGATTTCACTTTTATGCTGGCTTACTTCGCCAATTCTCTAGAGTCGAGAATTTACAGACTTTCTCTACGGTACACAGCAGAGACTAGACGCTCAAGTAGACTGCAAATTGTACCGTTGGCCTCTGAGAAAGTTAGTTTCTCCCCTTAACATAAAAAAAAAATAATAATAATCAGGATCTTGGCTGAGCCAAACTCCTAGCTAGCACAATGGATTTAAGGATTAATGCCAAAAGCTGGCCTAAGTACCAGTCGTGATTAATATAAAGAGTTGTGCTAACGTGGAGTAGCAAAAGTGTACTAAATATGTGGGAAAATTAAACACGACTTACATTTAACAAAGCTCAAGAAAACGAACTGTAAATTTATTGAATACAAGAAAATAAATTTACGTTACATGACTCCAATTCAAATCAAAGAAAGGGAAATGCACTCACTCAAACACTCAGACAAATAGCTAAATAACCCAAAAACTTAAGCCTAGGAAAACAAAAG
>JAGKTI010000074.1:25488-48182 GCA_018397915.1 Birgus latro
TATATATATATACATATATATATACCCTAGCTCAGTCACACATGATTCGCACTGTAGTGTGTGTACTATCCTGTTACAGAAGAAAAGCATTGTCGCCTATGAGCGTAAAAAACTCTTATTTACGTTAAGAAAAGCAAGCTTGAGGGAAAAACTCCGAGACGACAGTGAAAATCCTGTACTCAGGTCAAACTGAGTGAAAGTTCGCTACATTTACATTGACAACTAATTGTTATGTAGCGTGGTGTATGTGATACACTGTGTAGGTGTAACAGTTGTAGTGTAACTGTACCTACGTGTAAAGCAATAATAATAATACAAATTAATGCAATAATAAAGGTGACGAGGGCAGAGGAGAAGAGGTGGCAGCATGCAGCAGAGACAATCAGTGGTCCTGGACATCTGCTTCACCCAACAACTGTACCTGTGGAATGAGTCGAGGTGGAACATCAATAGTGTCAATGTGAGAATTTGTACTAAATTACAGTTTCACCCACCCAGCAGTCAATTCATACACAGCAGAAAAAACACTTTAGCTGAAAATCAGTTAACAGCAAGTTTCGTACATAGGAGGTCGCCATTATTTCCTTAATAGTTGCCCTTTTTAACCTATACTTACGCCTAATAAAGGGGTTGTTGTCGGTGTCCTCGGTTGGGATCGCCGCGATTACCCGTTTGTCATCAGTGTCCTCGGTTGGGATCACCGTGACTGCACACTTATAGCTATACTTATCATTACAAAAGGGCTCATCGTCAGTGTCCGCGGTTGGGATCAACGCGGCTGCCCGTTTGTCCTCGGTGTCCACGGTTGGGATTGCCGTGACTGCTCACTTATAACTACACTTATTTCTACAAAGGGCTCGTCATCAGTGTCTGCGGTTGGGATCACCGCGACTGCCTGTTTGTCATCGGTGTCCTCGGTTGGGATCGTCGTGACTACGCACTTATAACTAATAAAGGTAAGTCGAGAATCCCTATGCAAACTTGGGCGGGTCACATTTTAACACCCTGCGTGGGTGTGAACACTCATGTGGCTTCTGTGTAATCTCCGGGAATCCTCAGGGAGGCCCACAGCTCGAGACACACCACAGGGTAATTCAAACACAGCCTCAGATTGCCTCTGCGGGGTCTCGAACTTCCCCCTTAACCTACGGTACATACAATATGTACTAACCCTACGCTTACGACTAATAAGGGCTTGTCGTCGGTGTCCTCGGTTGGGATCGCCGCGACTGCTCATTTGTCCTCGGTTGGGATCGCCGAGACTGCACATTTGTCATCGGTGTCCTCGTTTGGGATCGCCGTGGCTGTGCACTTATGAGCTACGGTACATATGTATGTACAGACCCCAAACATATTATGTCCTGTGGGGCCAACAAGTGAGACGTCAGGTCTGCAACCACATTACCACTGCCCTCTCTCTCACACGACTCAGAGATTATGGGCGTGGATTCAAACGGCACAGGAAGGAAACTTTCCTGAATGGTGGTACGTCGACACACATTGCAGGATTTTCTATTTCTTGTCCCATTCCTGGCCAGAAAAAGTCAGCATGGATATGGCCTTGGGTTTTCTTTTTGCCCATATGACCTCCTGATGCTGAACAATGACCCCTTTCTAATACTGCTTGGCGGTAGTTCGCAGGAACGATAAACTGCAGTCGAACCTCGCCCTCGAGTGTTTGTGACTCACGGTAGAGCCGTCCTTGTTTGCGAAGGAACCTGGCTCGTCCACCATGTGAATACTTGGTCACTTTACCCTTTTGTTTCTTCCGCACAACAGCAAATGTCGGGTCAGATCGTTGTTCTTGGACAACATCTTGACTACAAATCAGATCTTGCGGCAATGCAATGGCCACAGGGGCAACACAATTTGGAGCCTTGGCCATGGCTCGTGTTACTGCAGCCGAAGTCTGAGTAGTGACATCTATGGTGCAGCTATACTTGGCACCTGGTATATTACCTATAATGAGGTCAAACAAAGGTTCTGGCATGACAACTGCAACTGTTGCACCTGTGTAAAAGGGAGATGCTACATGGATATGTGCCTCAGGGAACAGTCTCACTGATCCGTCAATAAGCTGAGCTTGGATCTGTCTGCCTGTATATTCTTCAGGACGAACAAGACTGTCTTCTGCCTGACAGTGCAACCTGAGGAACCATTGTCTCTCAGAACATTAACAGAAACACCTCCCACAAACCCTGGCTGAACAAGGAAGGCACTGTTACCTGTGGGAGGGCCTGTGGAGGAAGCGGCCAGCCACTGATAAGGCTGCATGGCACACAACTCTTCTCTTCAAATCTGACAGGACTAGATGCCTTAGGGGTCGTACCCAAACTAGGTGCATGAGGAGTTGTACTCACCATCTGGGGAGCAGGAGCACTGACGGCCTGTGGAGGAGAATTCACCATCTGAGGGGGACTAGCGAACTGTGAAGGAGGACCTGTGCTGGGGGGGACGGCACCATCGTGCGCCTGTTGGGGAATGGAGGCTGCGTTTGCCTCCTGCCTCCGATACGCTGGGGCTGGTGTCGAAAAGGTTTGTCCCGGTTGGCGATTGCGTGGCTGATACTGCTGCTGATTGGGGTACTTGTTGTACCTCTTCCAGTCAGGTTTCTGTGTATTCTGCCCCTGGTCCTTCTGTGGTTTGTTTGGACCTTGGCCATTATTCTGAGAATGGCCTTGATGCTGGGGTTCAGTCTGGGATTGCTTCCCAGACTTAGCAGTATCTTTCTTATTCCATGGCTGTTGCCTATGAGTTTGGTACCCATACACAGTAAAGAAAGCATCAGACTTTTCCACCATTTGGGTTGCATCCTTCACTTTGGACATCTTGAGCTGGGCCATAAGCTCAGCAGGCCACGACTTTTCCAGCTGTGTGCGCAGCACGAGGTCGATCATTCCCTCTCGCGTGCTGGGAGTCTCGTCCTTCTCCATCCACTCACCTAAGAGATGGTCAAGGAACTGAACAGCTGTCTCCTTTTCCTGGAGACGCACCTTCATGAACTGATTCCTAGCATGATCAACAGTAAGACCGTACACTTTGATGAGTGCGGTCTTCATCATCTCATACGTGAGATTATCTCCGCGAATTCTGTGGAGAATGTCGAGGACAGGGCCCTCAAACAGGCTAAGGAACTGAAGCCGCTTAGCTGCCTTATCCAGATTGTACAGCTTTGCCATGTCTTCAAAACAAGCTATAAATGGCTCGATTCCTTCGCCTTCTTTGTAAGACTGCAGCCTCAAGTTTAGGCAAAGATGATGTGCCACTTCATGTGCGCCCATAAATTCTCAATGGGACTGATATCTGGGCTGTTTCCGGGCCAATCTCGAATAAAGGGAACCTCACAGTCTGTTAGCCACTGTTTCACTGACTTTGCAACATGTGCAGGGGCAGAATCTTGCATAAATACTCTTGCCTTGGTTTTATCAAAAGAGTCACTTAAAACATCACATAAGAGCTCCAAATAATTGTTCTGGTTCACTTTTTCATTTGCAGGTAGAATTACCAACCTACCAACACCATAATATGTAAAGCAGCCCCAAGCCATGAGTGAGGCTGGGTATTTAACAAACTTGGAAGTGTACTTAGGATCCAGGGGGTCACTGCCTGGTTTGCGGTACACTCGTGATGAAGGGGTACCAGTGACAGTAAATGTTGACTCATCACTCCAAAGCACAGTTTTCCATTGCTCCTCACTCCAGGCAAGATATTTCTTACAAAAATTTACTCTTTTTCTTCTGAAGTGCAGTTAGCAGTGGTTTTTCACGAGCACAAAAACTCCTGTAGCCCAGATCGTTATGCAACAGTTGCTGCACACTTCTGACAGACACATCTGCCAGCAACTGTGGGTTCTTTTCTTTTAAATCCCATGCTGTTAGCCGTGGATCCTTGCTAACTTGCCTTGAGATCAGCTGACGGGTCCTGAAGGTTGTCTTACGAGGTCTCCCAGGCTTGGGAAGTGGAGTGGGAGGAATGGCCTCCAGACTGTCCTTGAACTGCTTCACCAGTCTCTGCACTGTCCTCAGTCTAACACCATCTGATTTGCAATAAATGGGAGCTTGTGGCCATCTTTGTATAAAGTAATCACTTCCACACGTTGTCTTGCATGTGGTTACTTTAGGCATGATGAGAATGTGGTAGGTAACCAAATAACTGTGTTATTTGAGTCAAAACATGCCCTCGTGGTGCATCACACACAGAGACAATCCTCCTCCTGTGGCTGCCCAAACATTACTGAGCCTGCTCCTGTGGTGCCAAACCTATCAAGCAGGGTTGCCAGCTCCCGTTGAAAAAGCGTCAGCTCATTTCGCATCACAGGGGAGGGTAGTATTGACCCTACTTCACTTAACGCGAAAAAGAATGACGTCGGCAAAAAAGCGTCAATACTTTTCGCGCCTACTGTATATATATGTAAGGGTTTTTACAATGCCAAAAGCCCAGAGTATGTGTTGGGGAGGGGAGCATGGCTTTCAGCGGAGGCATTCGGTATACTGACTGTTCAGATATGGCAACCCTACCTTACACAGAACTAAGATCACCAGAGAGGAACTGAGAACGATGATGACTGAAACTGAGCTAGGATTAATGATAGACCATTAACCTATCTGGATGATAACAGCGTTGCAATTGAAGCATTGACACCAGCTCATATGTTGCATGGCAGGAAACTTCATCCGGTGCCTTGTGTGGATATCCAGGAGGAAGTAAATGATCCTACAACAGGAAATAATGAATTAGGACAACATCTGCTCGAGGGATACCAACATCTTAGGGTATTAGACATCTGGAATAGACATTAGAGCAAAGAATATCTTTTGAGCATTTCCTGGACCTGCTGGTCTTCCTCAGCCCATTGTTTGGGGTTTTTCTGCCATGATGGTTGGCAAATAGGCGGTCCTGTGGTGTGGATCTCATGTGTCAGGTACGTGGTGTGGCCGATGTCAGCTGGTCCTGATGAAAATAGGTCTTGGAAGTCCAGGAGGAGGCGTCGGAGGCTGTCAGCCTGGTGGGGTGAGAGGTGTTCAGGTACGGAGGTAGGATGGCAGAGGAGGGGAGGTTGCACAAGGCTCGGCCTCCTCCATTTTTCTGACCACTAATCCCCTGGGGAGGGTGAGGGCATGGTGGAGATGTTGGCGATGCGTACTGCTCCGAGGTGAGGGAGTAGGAAGGTGGGAGACAGTAGGCAAGAGGAGAAAACCCCAGGTGGTAGGCTAGGGGAGAACAAGACGGAGGTTCCAGTGAGTCTGTTAAGTTGTAGCCAGGCCTCGTGCTGGGTGGGGATGGTCAGGGCGGAGGTGATGGTTGCAGGGAAGGTGGGGTGTGGAAGAGCGGGGCGGGCAGGGGGGATCGGGGGCAGGGTGAAGGACATGGCAGGGGGGGTAGGGTGAGGGGGCTAATGGGGGTGTGCATGTGCAGAGTGGCTGGGAGGGGGGGTCTGGAGGCTTCTAGAAATGGAGATGTCGTTTGTGACAGCTGATGCTGGTGTGTAACTTCTGCAGGAGGTCCAGCCCCACGTAGCCATCGTAGGCACGGCAGGTCGATTAAAAAATGATGAACTTGTGTTGGGTGGATACTTGCTGGTGGGTATTGGCATGTGGGGCCCGGGTTTCCCCACGTATTGGCAGGGGGCCATCCCCCACATCTACGAAGTGAGCTGAGGTGGGGAGAAGCAGGCCAAAAGCCAGAGATGTGGTGGGAGTAGAAAGGGCTGTAGAGGCAAGATCTGGCCGCTCCCATGTCGACCAGTAGCCTCTCTCTTACCCCATTCAGTCTCACCTTGTCGTAGACTGGGGGGCGGTATTTCTGTAAGATGGCCCCCGCCACCGTGGGGAGGTGTGGGGCCGGTCGTAAAAATCCAGCTATTGTAGGGCGTCTTCCTCTTCGGGCTCCACTTCCTTGGGGTCAGTGTAGTTGGTGGATGAGGCATTGTCTTTGGTGCCCTCATCGTCTAGTGAGAAGACTTTGCAGTGCCCTTGGGTGGTTGTCCTGTGCCAGGTAGCCTTTAGTTGCTCACGGATGTCATGGAGAGGGCAACTGCGGCTGCAGGCAGAGAATTCCAATGGATTCGTTTCGTTTCGTTTTTGAAGGCTGCAACATGCTTGCATGCGTCGGCCTTTTTGGATTGGAGCGTGTAGCATTTTATGACCGGATGCCCTTCCTGATGTCTACCAATGACCCTTGGGTGGATTCGATCCTCCGACCCTACGGCCAGAGCGGAGCGCTCTAACCCACTGAGCCACGGCTGATAGGGATATTATTTGTATTCTCCTTGGGGTTGGGGTGCCTCTTGGTAGAGTGTGCCCTGGGTATGGTGGATGTTGTTGAAAGGCTTGCATGGGTGGGGGGCATCCGTGGTTTGTGGTGTGACATCGTCCTCTGGGTGGGGAACTTACTGACTGCGCCGATGTGCTGTGGTGTGGAGCGGGCGGCTAAGACATTTGTCAAGGTCTCCCATTGGGTTGCATATCATAAAGTGTTCCTTTACAGTGCTGGGGAGGACCCTCAACAATGTATTAAAAATATGCTGTTCCCAGGTGGCTGCATAGGTGTCTGGGTAAGTGGCAGTGATGAGTCACCTGGCCTGGATGAGTGTGTCGTCCAGGCTGCCATTGTAGGGCGTCCAGCTGTGACAGAGCTACGACCTTCCCCAAGGATGGCGTGACTACCTGAGTCACAATTTGGGTAAAGTGCTCCCATGTCAGCTCCGGGACGATCTTGGTGGCAATACTTGACACTGCCTTGCCAAGGTGCGGCAGGGTAACTGTTATCTACTCCCCTGTCATGACCGAATCCTGTGTCTACTAGTGGCTTAACCATGGACAGTGCTCTCAACACTACATGTGCACAGACCAACTCTATATGTGGAACAATTACAATCACAGAGCATATAAGGTATAACACTATGTCTCCCAGGTGGAATATTACACAAGTTATGACACTATATGTGGACAGAGATATTACACAGGGTTCGTGACATTATTACTGGGCACAGGTACAACAGCATGCCTCCCAGGTGGAATATTATACAGGTAGTGACACTGTGTGTAGACAGGAATATATAACACAGGGGTAGTGACGTTATTACTGAACACAGATATTACACAAGAATGGGGAATCGGCACATGTATGGATGGTATGTGGGTCACAATAACAATATAAGAGAGGTTCATTTGGTAGCACAGGGGAGGGCATCACTTACGTTCTGTATGTGCACTTAGTTCATATTGGGTCACGAGATACTGGGATTCACAGGGGGGGCATACTGATATTACACAAGGGTCACGACACTCTGGTAAGGGGAATACACTGTCGGGGTCTGTATTACTAGGGGAGGGCACAGTTGCTGGTTATCACACTGTGGTACACTGAAGTCATGACACAGGTAGATCCAGATAGCAGCATGGTGTTGGGGGTGGGGCATCAGGAGTGTGCTCCCGGTAAGGGCGCAGGCCTCGTGCAGCATAGTCCGGATTCCGGCTGGAGAGCGGCGTGTGGGGCGGCCCTCTACTGTCGGGGGCCATCAGGGTGTGGGAGTCCTCGGGACTGAAGCCGAAGAGGGCTAGGAGGCACGCTACTCGGCGCCTGCCCTTGACTGTAGGGGGAGTCCAGGAGGAGAGGAGGGACTGGGCTGGTTCGGGTCTGAGGTTACCCAGGGAGCGGCCCTCGTAGTCCTGGGGCTGCGGTCTTGTTAGGAGGGGAAGGCCGTCAGGTGGCATCTGCGGCCTCTTGCCCGGGAGGAGTCTGTCAGCTGCTGAAGGTATTGGGGGCTGGGCTGCAGAGACAGGATACCCGGGCTCTCCACTGGTCTGCTCCAAACACTGTCCATCAGTAGGTCTGCTGGGGAGCAGTCTCCATCCATCCAGGAGGAGGGGGAGCCAGAGAAGTTGCAGCAGGGGGACGATCGGTGGTCTCTCCCTCTGTAGGTCCAAAGGACTATACATCAGCTCCACTACCCTCCTCAGGAATACAGGTGAGGGTCATCTGAAGGACATGCAGAGATGCCTGCTCCCTATGGCAGACAGTGTAAGAAGGAGGTCCGGTGGACTCTCCTCCTACAGTAAGGCTGGTTGCCTCTACTGTGCCACTGCTCCCCTGGGGTATAGTAGTTCTATGAGGGCTGGTTGCCTCTCCCCTCTTTTCACTGCAGGTCTGGTGGACTCTATAGCCGAGGGCCTACCTGGGACTGCTTGAGGGTCAGTCCCACCCCGAGTCTGGTGAGTGCCGTTCCAGATGGAGGGTAATGCACCGAGTCATTGCACTTCCCGGGGGTCTGACTGAGAGTAAGAGGGGCATCAGGCCTCAGGTAACGTAGGGCAGTGTGGCGCAGAGCACCTGCGCACCCGTCTGTGGTCCCCTCCTAGGGCTGGTGTCACCCCCCCCATGTCCTCCCTCTGGGGTTGTCGTGTCGGGGTTGCTCCACCGGTTGGGCACTTCACTGACCACTGTAGAAACTTGGCAAGGAAATGTCAAATGCTTTCACCACTGAAGATGCATTATCAGCTAAAACTCCCTTTACTTTCCCTTGAACACTGAACTGATTGACAATTTTCTCTTGGGCAGATGCAGTGTCAAATGCTGGGTGTTGGCCTTCAAAATTATCACAACCCAGCTCAGCTGGGTCAGGTCCCATGAACGAATAAGCGAGAAACGTCAAAATGCAGGTTAGGTGGGTTAATTCTGGGGCATCTTAATCCCACAGTGACACCTTGGTATGGGGTTAACTTACCAATACCACTTTCCTCCCCTATCACTCAATTATAATTATAATTAATTACCTCAATTTTATTTTCAATTACAATTACAATATTTCTGTAATTAATAACACTGTAATCAAATTACAATTACTAATTGTATGTAACTGTACTGGCTGAAGAAGGTGTATGGAATGATCCACCACCTTCTTTTGTTTTATTAGTACTCTACCTTTTACAACAATTAATATTTCAATTCAATTCAGTTACAGTTACTCCAGCTCTAATGTGTACCACAGTTTGAGCCACTGGCCTAAGTGGTAAATAAGGTTACTTGTTTATACTTTTAACTTCACTCACACTTACAAAACAAATCCCCAAACAGGTGATAACCAAGGTAAAATATCAACAACGGGAAGACCAGCACCAAGGGGAGACCACAGGGAGACGCGGAAAAGGCCCAAACCAAACAGGCATATGTCCCATCACCAGACGCCCCTCTTCCCCTCAATGGAGCCCGCAGGAAGTACGCCACCCTGCCGCACTACTTTCGGACCAGACCAGCACTCGCCAGGATTGGGGTGGGATTTGTTTCTCAACAGTCCCAAGCAGAACCGCGATGATGGCCACTGCACTCATCAGGGAGAGGACGGCCATTGTACTCCTCTCATCTACTGCCCGCTGCAGGACTGTGGCGGCATCCACTGTACCCGCCGGGGAGGGAACGGCCACTGTCCTTCCTTCACCTGCAGCCTCCGCTGGGAGCAAACCACGGCGACATCCACTGTACTCGCTGGGGAGAGGATGGCCACTGTACTCCTCTCATTTGTCCTCCCAGGCACAAGCAGAACTGTGGTGGTGCCCACAGCGCCTGTCGGGGAGGGAACGGCCACTGTCCTTCCCTCATCTGCCGCCCCCCACCGGAAGCTGGACCGCAGCGACATCCACTGTACTTGCCAGGGAGAGGACAGCCACTGTCCTCCTCTCGCCTACAGTCCCAGGGTCCAATGGAACCGCGGTGGTGCCCACTGTGCCATTGTCCTTCCCTCGTTCGCTACCCCTGCGACATCCCTCAAGGGTAACGCCCCTTGCTCACCTCACCCCTCCAGAGGGCCCCTCACTCCTGGACTCCCAGAGGAAGAGACACCGCAGGCAGCCCTGACCACCTCTCGACCAAAACGAGGCCGCAGCCCCCTGCTATCCAGGGGAGCCCCTAGGACTCCTGGACGAGACCTTCCCGGCCCAGCCAATGAGCAGTCCTCCTCCAGGAGCAAGCGCAAGGAAGCACGCCTGCTCTCCCTGTTCAGGCCCAGTCCAGAGGGCCGACACACCCACCGAGGCTTCACCAGGGAGAGGCCTCCCTCTACACCACCAGCAGCCCACACTGGGCGGCCCGGTCCCCGACGGTGGTCCTGTGCCTCCTGCGAGAGGGCACGTCCGACGGGACCCCTTCCACACCTGGACGACACCTGCAGCTACACAGTCACCTGTAGCCCAGCTCGGGTCCTTATTTGAGTATTTAGTCTACATTGTATTGCATACAGCACTGTGTATCTTTGTGTCAATATACGTGTGAGGTTGGTTGACCTGTGTTTTTAAGAACATAAGAAGAGAGGATAACTGCAGTAGGCCGGTAGGCCCGTGCTAGGCAGCTCCTAGAAGAGTAACTGAACTACTAGGATGAGATAAGGACAGCAAAGAAGAAGGCTCTGTTCCTCTAGTTGCGTGCTCTAAACTTGGTCTTGAAGGGAACCCTTGATCAGTCGCTCGTACACAGGGAGCAAGGAGTTCAGCTCTGAGCACGTAGCATAACACAAGGTACTTTTGGTAATTTGCGGAAGTAGCTGACAGAATATGACTGAAAATCTGATGTTTGGAACTGTCTAGGTCGGTATTTTTGAAGAACATAAGAAGAGAGGATAAATGCAGTAGGCCGGTTGGCCCGTGCTAGGCAGCTCCTAGAAGAGTAACTGAACTACTAGGATGAGATAAGGACAGCAAAGAAGAAGGCTCCCCCACGCCCTCCAAACCCTCCAGCCGAAGCCGGCAGGAAAAAGTCAGAAAGAACACCACGCAGCATAGAAAAACTGGCATGGACATTTTATAGGAAAGTGTGAAAGGAGAACAGAGACTATCATAGTGTAACCTGAAAAGGAAAAAGTATGAATTAGTATTGGTTATAAGATTTTTTTTTTCTTTTTCTATACCCACCCCTTATTTGTCATATGCTTATCTAGCCTATGCTTGAAACTCACAATGGAAGGGGCAGCAACTACTTTACTAGGAAGCTTATTCCATTCATCTACTACTCTATTACCAAACCAATTTCTACCTATTTCCTTACTGAAACGGAATTTTTCTAGTCTGAAACCATTACTTCTAGTTCTATCCTGTATGTTCACTTTAAGTACCTTGCTAATATCTCCCTTGTTTATACCCTTCATCCACTTAAACACCTCAATTAAGTCTCCCCTTACTCTACGTCTCTCTAATGAGTGCAGATTTAGTCTTTTCAGTCTGTCTTCGTATGACAGGTTTCGAACATCATGTATCATTTTTGTCATTCTTCTCTGTACACTTTCTAACGAGTTAATATCCATTCTATAGTAAGGACACCAAAATTGTACTGCGTAGTCTAAATGTATTACTTTTGATGACCTATTGCTCACGCTTCTCGAAATAAATCCTAGGACCCTATTTGCTTTATTTCTCGCATTAATAGACTGTTGCCTTGGTTTGAGGTCATTACTAACCATGATTCCTAGATCTCTCTCGCATTCCAATTTACTAATTTCTTTGTTATCTAAGCTGTATTTAGTATCTCCAATGGTCTTGCCTACATTAAGTACTTTACATTTTTCAAAGTTAAATTCCATTTGCCAAGTTTTAGACCATCTGGATAATATATCGAGGTCATTTTGTAAGTTATGGCAATCGTCAGTCGAGTTAACGATACACCCTATTTTTGTATCGTCGGCAAATTTGCTGATACTGTTAGTGATTCCTAAGTCTAGATCATTTATATATATAACAAATAATAAGGGACCGAGTACTGAACCCTGTGGTACACCGCTAGTTACTAATCCCCAATCCGACTTAGTTCCATTTATTAATACTCTCTGCTTTCGTCCTTTCAGCCAGGATTCTATCCATTTTAAGATATTGCCGTCTATACCGTGTGCTCGAACCTTCCTAACTAACCTCTCGTGTGGGACCCTATCAAACGCTTTACTGAAGTCCAGATAAATAATATCGTAAGCTTTATCGCTATCTACTGCCTCATAGACCTCCGAGAAGAATGACAACAAGTTTGTGAGGCAGGATCGTCCTTGCCTGAATCCATGCTGACTTTCATTTATAAGATTAAATCTTTCTAAGTGTTCTCTAATCTTATTGGCCAAAATTGACTCTAACATTTTTCCTACTATTGACGTTAGACTTATCGGACGATAATTCGACCCAGCTGCTTTATCACCCTTTTTAAAAATGGGCACTACGTTTGCGGTCTTCCACGCCTCGGGAACTTCTCCTGAAATTAAAGAGTCATTAAATAACGTTAAAAGTGGCTGACATAATTCTTCTTTGGTTTCTTTTATAACTTTTGCATATATATCGTCCGGACCTGGCGATTTTTGAGTTTTTAACTTATTTTCTTTCAATACGTCCTCCTTACTAATGTTTATTTCACTAAGAATATTTTCCGTATTATCGTCGTATATATATTCGCTGCTTGAGGGATCAGGTCTAGATTTTCCTTGGTGAATACTGATATGAAATAATTATTTAGGATGGAGCACATTTCTTTATCTTCACTGGTAATGTCACCTGATTCTGTTCTGAGTGGTCCTATCCTATCTTTATTTTTCGTCCGGTACATTTGGTAAAAACCCTTGGGGTTTTCTTTCGATTCACTAGCAATCTTAATTTCATAATTTCTCTTTGCCTTCCGTATCTCCCTCTTTACTTCTCTATTTAAAATCGCGTACCGGTTACGTAAGTGTTCCTCTCCGCGTTTTATTTGTCTATATATTCCTTTCCTTTGGCCTATGAGGGATTTTAATCTGTTGTTTAACCATCTCGGTTCTGAATTATTCGCTCTAAACGATTTTGAAGGAATATATCTATCTTGGCCTCCGTGTATTATATTTACTAACTCGTTGTATTTCTCACTGGCCGAACGAGAGTTAATCTGCCCATCTCTCACCTGACCCCCCCTCCCCCGGGACATAGCGCACATTCCCACCCGTTTCCTGCCCTATGACCTGGGGTTCTCCACTGACCTGGCACTCCCTAAAATAGCTATTCTCCCTATGGAATATCGTTCTAAAATAAGCTTTTAATCCATCGAAATCTCCTAGACGAAAATTAGGAACGGTGGATGTATTTTCGGTGGAACAGACGTCCCAATTAAATTTGAACTTAATTTCTTCATGATCGCTATTACCAAGTCATCCACCAACCTCTATATCACTAACGACATTTTCTTTATTAGCTAAAACCAAATCTAGTATATTATTACCTCTGGTGGGCTCCCTGATGTACTGATAAAGGAAATTATCCTGTACTACCTCTAGAAATTCCTCTGACTCTGCATCCCCTGTCTGATTTTGCCAATCTATCCTTGGCAGATTAAGATCCCCTACAATTATTACTAAGCTGGACTGTGATGCTTTCCTGATTTCCTCCCAGAAATATTTACTTTCTGCTCTACTTAATTTTGGAGATCTGTAAATGGCTCCTAAGACTAATTTCTCCCTGTTGTTACTCATTTCAACCCAGACACTTTCGGTGTCCCTATTTACTTTAATGTCTGCTTTATTGTAACAATTTAATGAATCCTTTACATAAATAGCTACCCCGCCCCCCTTTTTTCCCAGACGGTTTGACACAAAAATATTATAGCCTTTTATTTGATATTCTGCTAAAAATTCTCGAGTGTCTGTATTCATCCAAGTTTCACTAATAATGGCAATGTCTATTTTCTCTGTACAAATTAAAGCTCTTAGTTCATCCATTTTATTACATAAACTCCTGCTGTTTGTGTAGTACACTTTCAGATTATTACCTCTACCTTTGGACTGACTTTTTTTGATTTTGTTAATAACCGGGAAACTCTTTACTTTACTAATACAACAATTTTTTGTACTATCACTCCTTGCCATTTTATCATCGCTTGTTCCGTCTTCTATCACCGTCTGCTCATGTTGAGGTGCCTGAGTGGATGTTTCTACACCTTTGCATGTCTTGATGCATCTATCCAAACCTGATGATAATGATTTCTGAGTGTAGTTGCTGCAACTTCCTGTACAACTAATTTTCAGTCTCAAAAAAACCTCTCTTACTCCCTATCTATCATTCCAGCTAAAACAGTAACTCCTTGCCTACTCAGATGAGTCCCATCCCAACAATACATGGCACTCCGACCATAAAACCGGTCCCAGCTGTCAATGAAAGGTATTGCATTATCATTGCAATACCTTTCAAGGCGGCAGTTAAAACCTATCGGCCTACTCAACCATTCCCTCCCTACCCGCCTCCTAGGCAGAACACCGAGTACTACAGGGGTCCCTCCCCTATCCCTAACCTTCTCTAACATCTCCTTGTACTGCTGCCATAGTATCTCACTCTTACGCCTACCAATGTCATTGCCTCCTACACTGAGGCACACAGTGGGTTTGTCTCCACAGTCCTTAACGATATTTGAAATTTTCTCCACCACATTACCCATCCTGGCCCCCGGAAGACACACATGTTTAGAGAGTCGAGTATACATGGCTCTGTTTACATACTTTACCTGGGAGTCTCCAACAACAGCAACAATTTTCTTACCTTTTTTGTTTACAATATACTTACCTGTATGGGAAGTTCTCTCACCGTCCTTCACCTCTTCTTTCCTCTCTGCCTTCCCTTCACATTCGTTCCGTAGTGCTTCGAATGCGTTTGTAGTCCTAATTTCTTGCTTCTTAAGGGTGAACTTCGTTGCACCCTTGTGAACAAGTGTCCAACCTTCAGCCTTCTTCTCTCTCTCCTCCAACATCTCCTCCAACAATTCCCTCATCTGTGACTTCTCCTGCCGGAGAATCTGACCTCCCGCTTCAATTCGAGGTAGTCTTTCTCGAAACCCTTAGCAGCGACACCATTCTCCACAGAGGAAGCCATCACTCACAAATTCACAAGGGGTATGGGACTAGCACAACACTGAGACTAACCGCACGAGAGCGACTGCTGCAATACGGTGGATAACTTACATCAGCGACAATTACCTTATTATTTTTGAGTATGATTTTGATCATAGACAAAACAAAATGAAACACAGTGCACAGGTACTAAAAGATCAGTCGCTCGTACACAGGGAGCAAGGAGTTCAGCTCTGAGCACGTAGCATAACACAAGGTACTTTTGGTCATTTGCGGAAGTAGCTGACAGAATATGACTGAAAATCTGATGTTTGGAACTGTCTAGGTCGGTATTTTTTCTGCTGCAATACGGTAGATAACTTACATCAGCGACAATTACCTTATTATTTTTGAGTATGATTTTGATCATAGACAAAACAAAATGAAACACAGTGCACAGGTACTAAAACGTCCCTATTGCGAGATTAGTACCAGACTGCAAACAAAGGCTGCTGTTGCGTTGCATCAAGAGGCTGCACTGTTTACTGTCAGCAGTTGGTGAGACCCTTTGAAAACTTGCATTTTGGATGTAGTGTATTTTTTTTTTTTAATAATAGTGGTATATAATTCTTGCATTAAGCAAATATTTGTGATGAAATTTACGGGTCCATGGAGGAGGAGGGGCTGCTAACTTAAAGCATAAGTTAGACCTCTTCCAACAGTATATAAATCGCGGAGTTGGCATGGCTCTTCGCCACACGCGAATATTCCACAGAAGATTTGGACAACTACACCGCCTGTAGTTAAGATGCTGTTTTTGTGAGCCTACGGCCTCGCGCCTTGAGCAGCCCTTGAATCAACACCAAGAGCGGATAAATCAAGTTCTTTAAATCTTAGCCTCACGGGCGTGGCGTGGCGTTCCCATATATCCTGTTGCAATTATTCGTTCACAGGTTACTTATGTTTAATATGTTTTCTTTTTGAAATACGTAAAGCTTTGTTTATCACACTTAGTTACACTTGATGCAGCAACCACCAAGAGCAAAATTTGCTGCGGAACTCCAAATATATTACTTTTGGTGTAATTTCAGATTCTGTACCAGTATTAGGTTTGGATAATTTCAGTTGATTAAGTTAGGTTAGGTTAGAATTGATAAGATCAGGGTAAGTAATTTAAGATTAGACTGAGATCTGGCCTGATAGGTATTTGGTGGCTCTTTAAGGTTAAGTGGCAGTCCTAGGTGGTTAAAGTTAGGGGGTTTGGGGTTGAAGCCCTCCTGCTAGGATAAGGTAGGCTGGATTGTTAAGTTTTCTGCAGATTTGCGTGTTCGATGCATAGATGTGTCGTGTCGGCAAGATTATCAGTTATCAATGCATCCATTTTGTTATAGGCAGCTATAGGCAAATTGGTGGCATCCATAAATACTCCCAAATATGTTATTTGATTTTCCTCTACACTTTTTCGGAGGCAAGGTGGCTCTGTGGTTGAATGTCGGACTTGGAACTAGGGGGTCATGAGTTTGAGCCACGGCCGGTAGCTGCCATGCCAAGAGGGGTAGCTCCCTCTCGTCACGTAGCAGGGCTGTTTGATCTAATAAAGTCTAGCTTGGGAGAACATATCCTTTTTTTTTTACTACACTTTTTTGTATGAAATAACCAGTTAACTGTCTGTATTCAGTACAGAAATTACTTTCCTGAAGATCTTGACATTGTAAGAAGACAGTTGTAATTGTGTTGCCCCTGTGGTAAAGTTTTACCTCAAATTCTTCAATATCTTGTTCTAGATTTCTCATAGTAACAGCCACAACACAGCAGTCATGTCACAAATGCCTTGCTCAGTGTCAGGTGCCAACTTAGATTCATTAGTACCCAGGTTAACAACAAGCCCAGTGGACAGCAGTTACCAAGAAATGTACATGTAGCCACCACCTTTTAAAAAAAAATCTTTATTGTAACAGAAGGCTTCTACCCACAAGTGAACCAGAGTAAAATGCCTTTCCTAGCAGACATGGCAAAAAGAAATAGGAAATGGTAAAGGTCCACGGTGATTCTAGTGGTTTTCTTAAGAACTGATATTTTAAGGAAATAATTTGGTAATTTTCAAGAAGAGATAGGACTTCTTAAATATTACCAGTACAGTATTATTATTAGTATTATAATTAATATTACTAGAGTTACTCCACCAGTGGAGACTCATTAGCCAGAAGAGATGCAGGTCAAGCAAAAAAAACTCCATACACAAAACTGTAGGAGCTGGCAGCATGAAATTACTACAAAAAATAGTTGAACTTGTATGTGATGTCTTCATTGAGTACCAGGCTTCTAGGTCCCATACATTTATCTTGAGAAAAAAAAAGAAAGGTAGGAAAAACCAAGATTTCTTAGCCCAGAGCTATTTATTTTTTTTTTCAAAGCTTATGTTTTCATCGTTTCCCTAACTCAGTTTTGCAGTCTTTTATTACACATGGAAAGGGCATGCCTTGAACTGTTTCATGCTTGGCTACCATCATTCGTGCATCCCCAACTGATGGGAAGGGAGGGCGCGTCCCTATTTGCTCATGGTCAAGACAAAAATCAATGTAGATGCATTTTTTGAAACTAATTAGAAGGACTTAAGCTAGATGGCAGGCATAGCTCTACCTCACCCTTCCTCCTGCCGTACTCATGGGCCAGATTCCCTGAACGGTATTGGAGGTTGCTTCACCAGAAGATGTGCTAAACTTGATCCAATGGAGGCGCACTGCGTGTGGCCCTATAGAAACGTGCGTCTCCTTTTGTTGCATCTCCTTTGGTATTGTGAATAAATAATTGTTTTTCAAAATTAAATATCATGTTTACACTAAACTCTGCTTTTTCAGATGCATGAAAAGTAAAATCACCCTTTAAGGTTAGATAAACTGATAAAGACTAAATACAGTAATCACCCTACTATTCGGACGCCCAGTAACCAGACACCCCACTGTCCGGATATCGTTAGCTGGGATGTTCGGGACCCCAAAATGCAAATAACCCTTTATAAATCCGATTATTTTTGACCCGTAAGTTTGAATTTGGCACGCGGCGCCAAATAGCTGTGTTTATGATCGCTTCCTACGCTCCCCTGGCTCCCTTCCCCCTCCCCCCAGTTCTCTCTCAACTGCCATCATGAGTAAACGGTTGTCAGGATCAGTGGTGGTAGTGTTCGTTTTTGTTTAAACAGTCATAGGTCACAGTGCTATGGATTAAATACAGTTCAACACTGGATTACTGTACATGCTTCAAGAGCATTTTCACCACTGTCAGAGCCTTAGAGGTGGGGTAATATTTGTGACAACCACCACGGACATGTAAGTACACAGTCAACTCCCAAATGTTTTCCATAATCACTTCTAAATCCTCATTCTCTGGTTACATTTTATTTGTTTCATGCTTTGTGTCCCAGATTTGAGTGCATAGGCTGTGAAAAGGTCTATCTATCTATCTATCTATTGCCAGACAAGAGCCTTAGAGGTGGGGTAATATTTGTGACAACCACCACGGACATGTAAGTACACAGTCAACTCCCAAATGTTTTCCATAATCACTTCTAAATCCTCATTCTCTGGTTACATTTTATTTGTTTCATGCTTTGTGTCCCAGATTTGAGTGCATAGGCTGTGAAAAGGTCTATCTATCTATCTATCTATTGCCAGACACCTCAATCCCGAACGGGGTGGCCACAAACAAATCGCCTCCATGTCACTCTGTCCGCTGCCATTTCACTACCACGCTCCCAACTCATACCCCCCCTCTCTCATATACCTCTCCACTCCATCCCTCCATCTCATCCTTGGCCTCCCCCTCCCTCTCGCCCCCTCCACCTCACTCATATACACTCTCCTCGTCAATCTTTCACTCTCCATCCTCTCCACATGCCCAAACCACCTTAACGTGTTTCTCCTAACGCTTCCCATCACATCCTCAACCACACCACAACGCTCCTTCACTTCCTCATTTGTTAGTCTGTCTCTCCATGTGACTTCACATGCTCCTCTCAAATAACTCATTTCTACTGCTCTCACTCTTGACTTCTGTCCTTCCAACAGGGTCCAAGCTTCACTTCCATACATCAGAGTTGGTGTCACAATACTGTCATGTACCAACTTTTTCACTTCCATGCTCACCTCCCTGTTTCTTATCACTGCTTTCAACGAACCAGCAACCTTCCTTCCCTGCTGCACCCTTTTGAGCACTTCACCCTCCAGACTACCATCCTTACTCATCACACTGCCCAAGTACTTAAATTCACTCACATTATCCATATCCTTCCCATCCAATCTCACTGTACACTCACTGGCTTCACTTCTCTCGAAGACCATCACTTTACTCTTCCCCACATTCACCTTTAGATTCCGTTTCTTACACACTCTCCCAAACTCATCTACCAAGCCTTGCAGCTCCCCTTCGTCTTCACTCAACAACACAGTATCATCTGCAAACAACATTACAGGGAGTTTCCAAACACTGCCCTCTCTCACTAGGGCCGCTCCAACATCCACTGCCCGACCTTGTATCTCTTTTATAACCCCATCCATATACAGATTGAACAACCATGGAGACATGACACATCCTTGTTTCAATCCAACCTTCAAATGGAAAGATTCACTCAGTTTGCCATCCACACGCACTTCAGCCTTAGCACCCTCATACATACTCTTCACTATGCTGTCGGCTGGTGAACATCTTTGCCATACTCACCTCTGAATCATCATTTTCTGGTTAAATTTCAATTAATTCATGTTTTGTGTCCATTATTTATGTGAATAGGGTTTTAAATAAGTGCTGTGCATGTCTGGTAGGGAGGTAGTTAGGTGGTTTTCTAATTTAGGTTAGGTTGGGGTCCGGAATGATGGTGCTGGAGTTTCAGGGCCCAATATCCAGACAAGGCCACTTTCCAGACATGCCTTTGGCTTTATTACATCAGATATTGGAGAGATTACTGTATGATCAAATAACAAATACATTCCGATAAGATAAATACAAATACAGTGGAAGTGACAGACATTGACATCACCTTGAAAAAAAAAGCCAAGCAATGACTCTGGATGAACAGAAAATCATCCTCTATGGATTGCCACCAATACTACGCACATTAGGCAGCCTCTTGATGTGTCAGTATTTGGGCCCCTGAAAAGGGAGTGGGGTTAAACTGCTAAGGACTGGGAACATGCTCATAATCGTGAGTCCATAACACAAGTCAGTTTTCCCAAAGTGTTCCTTCCAGCCTACTACAAGTACATGAAGGTTGAGAACATAATTGCTGGATTTTCTAAATGTGGGTTGGTTCCATTCAATCTCTAGAGTCCAGATTAAATGTGCTGAAGCACAGAAAGCAAGTGATGCCTGTATTTTTTAGGGAGTAGATCAAGGAGGGAAAATAGAGAGGTCATGTCAGACAGACCCATTGCATCTCATACACAGAGGCTGCCAGACTGCCCCTACCCTGAATGTAACCACAGCACAAGAAAGGCAAGAGACCTACAACTTTGAAGGGTCTCTGTGTGACATGATCACTGATTTAAGGGGTACTCAGGTCTCCTACAGAGGTATAAGAGTGTGTCATTTCATTGTGCTGCACTGCCTATGGAGTTCATGAGGTGTCCTCCCAGAAGTGTCCTGTCTACTACCGACGAAACTGCAAGTCCACCTAATCCTAACGGCACACCTTCAAGTCCTACAGCTGGACCTAGTGGGATGTGTGGGTCAAGCTTTTTAGAGGCATCAAGAGACATCAGTTCATTCTTCAAGCACCATAAGTTCTACCCTGAATACAGACCAGGAAAATGGCCTAAGGTAGTAAGGAATGTGTTAGATACAGTATACTCCATTTCATCACATAAGATGATACAAGAATTACAGCATCAGAAAAAAGATATGATGAATTGGAAAAGAAAAGGAGAAAGCTCGACAAGATTAACAGCCAAAACCCACTAGACCTCAACTGATGTCCAAACCCAAGGCTAAACAGGTGCAGGTTTTAAGTCCAAAGCTGCAGGTGATATAACCTCATCCTCTGCAGATGAAGAAGATGGGAATAATATCAGGGCTCATGGTACTGCAGATAGTAGCATTGACATATAGGATGGTGGTGATTTTGGCATCAGGCTACCCTTGACTGAGCCAGGACAAGACTCTTGGATTGGAGTCAGTGTTGAGAAACATCAGATGTCAGCCAGGGGCAGGGTTCAGACACCATCATTCCAGGTGTACATTGGAAGAGTTCAGTCTGTTGATAAAAATGGGGAGATGACAGTGTCCTTTTTAAAGGAGAAGTCTGCGGTCTTCTTCTACCTTCCAGAAGTTGAGGATATCTCGTACCCGGTATACAGGAGTGAAATAGTTGTTCCTGAGTCTCCAAAACCCTCAGTTTTGAATTGCTTACCTGGATTTCAGTTTCCTGCTGCAATTATGTCCTCTATCAGATCCTATTTTCAGAAAGACTAGGGATGATAGTGATATAAAGAATCAGCAAGTGGCAAAGGTGTATTTTATTTCTCTTTAAGATAATACTGTAGTTGTTATGTTACGTGTTCGAGGGTCAACTCCTTGCTCCTCGAATACGTATATTTATGTTAGATGTGGTGACCATCATCCACTCACTTGATGTAGTGCTGCCTCCTTCTTCCTTAGCCTTTATTATTCTTTTTCTGTGCCTGCCCTCCTCTCTTCCTATTTCTCCCATCTTTCCTGTCACTTCCCTATTACTTTTCTTTCCTTCACAGTTGGCTTTACGTTGAGTGACAAGCCGAATGGTTTCGTATAAGCCAAGAAACCACTTACAACGCAGGGTGGTAACCATATAACCAAACCATACGTGCTCCCTACATGTCAGCAAGTGGGTTGGTGGAGGGTTAGTGCCCCTCCCTATAAAACAAATAACTCAAAGTCAAATGGCCACCCTTTACGGGATTATGGCGTCCGGCAATAGATCGATTCTTTGCAAGACCGGGTTAGTGCATGCAACTGAGAGAACAGGGCATAAAAACTCGGCTGAGACCAAACTTACTAGTGGTGGGCAGTGCAAACGAAAAAGGACCTTGTGCAAGCGCAATGCGCAATCCACAGTTCACTAACTTTCGCAAGCGCAAGTGCGCAATCTGACTAACATTTAGCTTGCGCAATGTCGCAAAGCGCGAGCGCAAACCATTTGCATATGTTCGTGGGAATTACTTTAAAATATTGAGATATTTACCTAATTTAGCATACTTACTTACTTTTACTTATTATTATTATTTTCTATCTATCTATCTATCTATTGCCAGACGCCTCAATCCCGCACGGGGTGGCCACAAACAAATCACCTCCATGTCACTCTGTCCCCTGCCATTTCACTACCACGCTCCCAACTCACACCCCCCTCTCTCATACACCTCTCCACTCCATCCCTCCATCTCATCCTCGGCATCCCCCTCCCTCTCGCCCCCTCCACCTCACTCACATACACTCTCCTCGTCAATCTTTCACTCTCCATCCTCTCCACATGCCCAAACCACCTTAACGTGTTTCTCCTAACGCTTCCCATCACGTCCTCAACCACACCACAATGCTCCTTCACTTCCTCATTTGTTAGTCTGTCTCTCCATGTGACTCCACATACTCCTCTCAAATAACTCATTTCCACTGCTCTCACTCTTGACTTCTGTCCTTCCAACAGGGTCCAAGCTTCACTTCCATATGTCAGAGTTGGTATCACAATACTGTCATGTAACAACTTTTTCACTTCCATGCTCACCTCCCTGTTTCTTATCACTGCTTTCAACGAACCAGCAACCTTCCTTCCCTGCTGTACCCTTTCGAGCACTTCACCCTCCAGACTACCATCCTTACTCATCACACTGCCCAAGTACTTAAATTCACTCACATTCTCCAT
>JAGKTI010000074.1:52983-90993 GCA_018397915.1 Birgus latro
GTAGTGAAATGGCAGGGGACAGAGTGACATGGAGGCGATTTGTTTGTGGCCACCCCGTTCGGGATTGAGGCGTCTGGCAATAGATAGATAGATAGAATATGTTTTAATGATTTTTGTACGGAATTGCATATGCTACTCTTACTAAATAATGTAAATTAATTTATAATTTTTTTATTAATAATACTAATGTTGAAGCATTTTAAGAAATGCTACTACCCTCCCGCCTCCCCCCAACAATCCAGCCCTCGCGACCCACCCGAGCCTCCCCCATCCCTTGTCCAGCCATGCGGGCAGCTCCCAAGACAACGTGTCCTGTGAATTGCGCACGTGCGCAAGGCAGGTGCGCAAGCGCAAATTCATCTGTGCAAGTGCAACTAAATTTGTGCTTGCGCACCTGTCTTTTCATGTGCAAAAGCGCAATACAGTATTGCGCATGGTCTCGTGCGGTGCACAATGCACAAACGATATTCACCGGAGTGCAAGGGTGCACAATTGCACTTTGCGCAAGTCCTTGCGCACCTGCCCTGCACTGAAACTTACAAATATATATTGACCAAGTTACAACTCCAGAAATAGATATGATATTACAGTAATCCCTCCACTATTCGACGTAATAGAGCCAAAGGCATGTCGGGACAGTGGTTTTGTCCAAATATTGGTCCTGAAGCTCCAGCACCAGTCATTCATGACCCTAACCTAACCTAAATCAGAAAACTACCTTCCTACCTCCCTACCGGACATGTATAGCACTTATTTAGGTCCCTTTTCACATAAATAATGCACACAAAAGCATGATTTAATTGAATTTTAACCAAAAAATGATGATTTAGAGGTGAGTAAGGCATAGGTGCTCAGAACATGCCAGCATAGTATAAGTAAGTATCGGACATGGAAATCATCTTTTCTCACATTTTATGCACTAAATTATTGGATACAAAGCATCAAATACAGTAAATGATGTAAATTGTTACCAGAAAAATGGTTAGGTTAGGTTAGGTTATGACTGGACATGAAATTCACTGGCATTCCCCTTTTTCATAGCTGGTGCACTTCAAAACCATGCATGAAAAAATTAAATTGAAAGCAGGAAATTATGTTAACATTTATGGTAATTTTTTAACCCATTTACAGCATGCTGAAAACAGGTTAGACATGAAAATCTTTATGGTAATCATCTTTCACACAAATCAATGGCATTCACCTTTTTCATAGCTTGTGCACTTCAAAATCATGCATGAAAAAATTAAATTGAAAGCAGGAAATTATGATTAACATTTAGGGTAATTTTTTAACCCAATTACAGAATGATGAAAACAGGTTAGACATGAAAATCTTTATGGTAATCATCTTTCACACAAGTCAATGGCATTCACCTTTTTCATAGCTTGTGCACTTCAAAATCATGCATGAAAAAATTATATTGAAAGCAGGAAATTATGATTAACATTTATGGTAATTTTTTAACCATTTACAGCATGCTGAAAACAGGTTAGACATGAAAATCATTATGGAAATTATCTTTCACACAGTTTATGCATGAGATTAATGATATGGAAATAACAAAACAAGGAATTTTGATGAAGTTAGGGTACTTACGAGAATGATGCCGCCGTCCTGATGTATAACCCGCTCAGTCATCTCAGACTCTGACAGGAAGACCTTGCACCTCTCACACCTTAGCACTTCCGCTGCACTTTACAATCACCAGCACTTTCCACAACGTTTTCTTTCGCATAACTTGGATCACATCACTTCACTGCACTGTACATAACAGTAAATTCCCGTGTGGTATAGTGACGAGTCCTGGAGAATTTAGTTGCTGTCAGAGTCCGAGATGAGCTGACGGAGGTGACTTAGGAGCCTCTTGGTGGGATGTGGTGATACGCTATCCGCTGCAGAGGACTCAGAAGATAGACGCAAACTAACATCCAGTGGTGACTCCGCCGTGCCTGATGTGCTGGGCTGTGGCTTGGAGCTAGAAGACCTGTCTTGGTGAGATGATGGTGTGGAGTGAGGGTTGACGACGGCAGGGTTGACTGGCCTGAAAAAACTGTCAGTGGTTGATTGACACAAGCAACGATGATTCTGACGATTAATGATGCGCTGCCTGAAAGCTCCCACTTCACCCACAAGTTCCAAGGGCCCCATCTCCCTGTCACAGTCCGGATGTTCTAGGTAGTCGAGAATGAACTCCACATATTCCCGGAGTGTGCTCAGCCTGGGGATGGTTGGGGTAGTGGCAAGCCGTGAGGAGTCTGCATCATCGTCGCTGTCCTCGTCGGAATCTTCCTGCTGGGTACTCGGACCGGCAACAGTAGATGCGATCTTTGATATCAGACATGATCTGATACCCAGGATCGCCCTCGTCGTCATCCAACCACTCACGCACTTCATCGATATCCATATTGTCTCCACCCGCATGAAGCCTTCCATGGAAGTCATCCACGTCAAAACCTAGAAAATCGTGCACCACGTCACTTCCGTGAAGCAACCGAGACCAACCATTTTCTAAAGTCTTGACAGAGACTTCCTTCCATGCATTGGCCCAGTTGTAGATGGCAGACTTGAAGTTGTATTGGCGAAGGTTTTCGACAGTTTTTTGTCCTCACATGTCTTGTCCTTCCCTGCGATCGTCCTCGTCCTCGTAGACAACCATCACCTCGTCCAAAAACTTCCGTCGGTAGAGCCTCTTCGTTGCCACAATCACTCCCTGGTCCATTGGTTGGATGAGAGCAGTCGTATTAGGTGGCAAAAACAGACACCTAATGCGGCCATTTTCAGCCACCAACTCCTTCTCAGACGGATGTGCAGGTGCATTGTCTAGAATCAGGAGGGCCTTTACCTGGTCTCGTGGGATTTTCAGTGTCTCCGTCTGATAACGAATGACCTCCTTGACAAAGTGTTGGTGAAACCAATATCTGAAGATCTTGGTTGTGAACCAAGCCTTCAGAGAATGATACCACACGACAGGAAGGACATGCATTAACCCACAAAGGCACCTAGGCTGCTTTGCACGGCCTACAATAACGGGCTTGAGCCGGTGCATGCCGTTAGCATTTGCACAGCACAAAGCAGACACCCGTTGCTTGGAGAGCTTTGGACCAGGTATACGCTTCTGCATCTCCTCAGCAAGAGTGTTTGTGGGTATTGAACAGTAAAATAGGCCAGTTTCATCAGCGTTGTAGACTTGACCGAGAGTGAGACCCTCCCTGTCAATCGAGCCCTTCACCTTCTGCCAAAACTGTTCTATTCCTTCTTCGTTAGCGTCCAGAGCTTCGCCATGGGTCTTACGGTTGGTAAGTCCGTGTCGTAACTTGAACACGAAGTGCCAACCTTCAGATGCCTTGAAGTCTGGGGTGTCGTGTAGCCTTGCGAACTTCTCAGCAGCAGCTTTCAGCTCCGTTCCACGTACCAACACACAAGCAGCATGTTCTTGTCAACACCAGATGAATGTGGAGCGGTCGATGTCTGGATACAGGAGTAAACATCACCTTCCTCTCCATGTTTCGTCTGGTCTTCGAAGCGAAATCAGCCGTGTACTGCTGTAGTTTGTCTTGGGACTTCTTGATATCAAACAAAGTGGAGCGAGGGAGGTTGAACTCATGTAGGATCCGTGATGTCGGCCACCCGGCGTCCACCTTCTCCAATACCTCCCTCTTCTTCTCCAGAGTCAGAACCACTTTCTTCCTCTTCTCAGGTGGCAGGGCCATCATCACACACATGATGAAGAAGGTGAAGAGCAGCATCAAGCCCTGCAGGAGGTAGGGTATCACCACAAATCCAATCACTTCAGCCGCCATTTTCAGAGCATGTTTACGAGCAAGGAGTGGAGCGGGAAATGAGACCGAGAGAGAGGCGCAAAAACACAGCCTGTTGGCGCGCGCGGGAAATTCAAACTGATGCGGTCCAAAAAAATCAGATTTTTTTCGGATTTTTTCGAATTTGGGGGCATTTTGGGGGTCGGACAGCCTCTGATGTCTGAATATTGATGCATCCGAATACACTGGGCGTCCGAGTAATTGAGGGATTACTGTTCACAAATACACAAGGCAGATGGTACAAAACATATATAGTAAGACCTCATTATAACGGACTAATTGGGGCTCAGGCGAGTCCGCAATATGCGATTTTCCGATAAAAGCAACATCCGGACTTACCCCTGCTAATCCGGACTTTTTCCAATATATCAGACATTAGTCCGGATTGCATCAGTTTTTTTCACCACCATTGCAGTATTGTACTGTGTTATACCTTCACAACATTAATCAAATGGTATAATAATACTGTACTGTGCACTGAAAAACATGTCTTTTACTTGTCTTATTGTGGTGGACATAGCTGAAAATGTCAGGCAGTCCAGACTGCTTTCTGGCTATATTGGACTTTTTCCGATATATAGGAGTTTAGTCCGGTAGCTCCTCGAGTCCGATAAAAGCTAATTCCATTCTACTAAAGTCCGTTATATCGAGGTTTTACTGTATATATAGACAGCAGAGTTTGGAACAATTCACCAAAACACAAAGCACTTCTAACAGGACTTGAGAGTGTACACTAGAGTTATGATATAACACAATCACCTATGACAAGACTTAGACACTGAAGTTACAATATAACTCAGGTCAGTTATGATAGGACTTGGTCACTGAAATTATGTTACAACACAGGACACTTATACAGTACTCTGGACTGGACACTTGAGATTTTTGGAGCGACACTCTAGTGGTCTGGTATTGGGTAAGTCACTGATCACTGTTCCTCCCGTAAGAGGCACTGGACTGTAGTCGTAGACCGGGTTGTTTGAGCAGCACCAGTGGGTGGTGTAGTGGGAGCCCTCCTCTCCCCAGGCCCCAACGTGGTGTCTGGGCCTCTGGGCTAGGGCTGAAGAGGGAGAGTAGGCACGCCTGACGGCGCCAACTTCTGGGAGTGGAAGCCCAGTCCTCTGGGTCTGGTAGGCCTCACCCAGGGGGTCCTTGGCACACCCTTGGGTGTCTGAGAGCTGTGGTCCCTCATGCCCGGGGTCGCTGTCAGGGTAGGGGTGCAGCAGCCTCTGGTGGTGGGGGTCACCATCAGGGTGTGGCTGCGGCAACCTATGGTGGTGGGGGTCACCATCAGGGTGTGGGTGTGGCAACCCCTGTTGGTGGGGGTCGCTGCCAGGGGTCCGTCAGGTGGGGACGCCCTCGGGATGCTGGTTGTAGGGTGAGAACTCCAGGACTGCTGAGAGGGCCTTGCCAACACTCCTTCACCAGCAGGTCCTCCAGGGGCTCACCTCTGTGGAGAGAGGGAGAATATTCTGCCTGGCCACAGGAGGGGTGGTGGGCCGAGCAAGGGACGTCCCCTTTAGGAAACGCCCCAGGAACAGAGGGTAAGGAGCGGACGGTGGCCTGCTCTGCCTTCCCTGTGTGGACAGATGCCAGCATGATGGTTCCTCTGCCCCTTAGGATGACAGGAGAGGAGCAGATGGTGACCTGCTCTGCCTCGTACCCGACAAGGCCTGAGACCAGTGATGCGGCCCTGCTTCCTGAAGAGGGGAACGAATCTCCCATAGGGGAGGAGCGGACAGTGGCCTGCTCTGCCTCGTGCCCGACATGGACGGTGGCCTGTGTCGCGGTGCTGCCCCTGGGGGATGCTGCAGGAGAGGAGCAGATGGTGGCCTGCTCTGCCTCATACCCGACATGGACAGTGGCCTGTGTTGTGGTCCTGCAGGGGATGGTAGCTGAGGAGCAGATGGTGGCCTGCTCTGCCTCATACCTGACACAGACGGTGGCCTGTGTCGTGGCACTGCTCGGGACTGTAGAGACAATCGCGCCCCTTACCTGACAAGGGTTGTTCCGGCTGGAGCCTAGGTGACTTTTTCCTGTGTACCTGGCAAGACGTCGGTTGGGAGCGAGAGGGACATAACGCCCGGAAACGCTCTGCGCTTCACCTTTTTTTTTTTTTTTTTTTTTTTTTTTTTATGTGTCCGACTCTGGGCATAGGGTTTACAGCCTGCTATCAAGGCCCAGCCATCCTCCATACACCTCTACATGTCACCACTTCGGCGCTTAACACCCACCGTCCATATTGAATACATGCTAGGGCTGTCTCATACAGGACTGGTGTATTGGTATTAGCGGGGTTATTTTTACGACATGTCGGCGGGTCTTCTGGTAGATCAGTAAAGCCTGATTTAATGAAATTCAAATCCTTAAACTGTTCCCTGCCTCAGCGAGGATTCGAACCTGGGTCCCTCGGGACAGCAAGCCAACTCTCTACTGATCGAGCTACCTGCCTCCCTGTTCGTTCCTCCTAGGGTGGAGGGGGCTGCGTCATCCGCCTCCCGGTTGGTTCTTCCTCGGGTGGTTGTTGTGTCCCTCTTGCAGGTGTTCCCCGTACTTGCTTGTATTTCATTAGTCTACAGATGAAGCCTTTTAATGTTCACCAGTTTAGTGATAGTGTCTGAGTTGGGCTGTACATTTTTTCGTAGGCTACAGTAGTCATTGTCTGGACTGGGCTGTGATGTAATTTTTGCTTGAGGTTTACAATTAATTTGCATAGTAACTTTAACCTGAAAATCAGTTTAATGCTTGAGCTTATAACTAAATTCTTACAAAATGTTGATGTAATATGTATGTATGCACATTCCGTCTATTAGCTACTACCCTACCAATGAGTCACTGCACAGAGTATTGATCATACTGTTCTCTATTAAAAAATGGCTTTGTTGGTAGGTAGTGAGCAGCACAGCATAGAAGCAATGAAAATAATAAACTTATTTTAAGGGGCATTGCCACAATATTATGTGTAAGTAATCTGATTGCTTGCTTGTTTAACCCCTACACCGCGGGGTTGTCGGAGGTTTTCTGTCCCATTCCCGCGGGGATATTTGCACGCTCCGACTGACTTTTTAAAAATATTTTTCAAATATCAATTATTAGTCCTAGATTATTATAATTAAATATGCATATGGCACATACCTTCAGCTTTCTCCTGGGATGTTTTTTTTAGCACTCGTCGACTACTGTAGGACTTGTGGAGATTTCTGAAGTTGGGTTACTAAGTCTCCACTTTACACTTCCCGACATCCCCTAATCTGAATACCACTGCCAGATATTAACACTAGAAACACTATTCAATGATTTCCAAGTAGTTTGGAACCCATACTAAAAAAAAAAATCACTGTGAAAGCATTGTAAAATACGAGCGCATACGAGCCTCCCACTCCCGCTAATTCGCAGCTGGTGTTCTCTCAATTCTTGCTCATATACGCACACACACTTTATTATTTCTAGTACTTTATTACACTTGTATATATCTACAGTCCTTTACCGCTTCCCACTCAATGTTTAGTAGGGGTAGAGGTCGCAGGGCCTTTTATAACAGGCGTAAAAGAGGCAGAAATGGACGGGCGTCATTTCACCGAGAAGGACGAGAGCAAACTGGCTGTATCTGGTAGCCAAGAGGTGAAAATGTCAGCTGCTAATGTATATGCTATGAAATAAGTCATAGGAAATCTAGACAATACATATAAATTAGGTAGTTCCAGGTGAATATAAATATCACTCAGGCTTCTCTCTTCCTTTCTTATATACAGTACATTTATATTATGAGAGTAGCTCATACGGCATATTTCACGGGGAAAAAAACAGGGGAAATTAGCGAACGAGTGCAGGTTGGATGTTGCCAAGTGATAATTAGCCAATTCCAGGTGTATGTCACTATCAATTACCTTATTTTATATATACAGTAGGCGCGGAAAGTATTGACGCTTTTTTGACGATGTCATTCTTTTTCGCGTTAAGTGAAGTAGGGTCAATACTACCCTCCCCTGTGATGCGAAATGAGCTGACACTTTTTCAACGGGAGCTGGCAACCCTGCTTGATAGGTTTGGCACCACAGGAGCAGGCTCAGTAATGTTTCGGCAGCCACAGGAGGAGGATTGTCTCTGTGTGTGATGCACCACGAGGGCATGTTTTGACTCAAATAACACAGTTATTTGGTTACCTACCACATTCTCATCATGCCTAAAGCAACCACAAGCAAGGACAGACGTGTGGAAGTGATTACTTTATACAAAGCTGGCCACAAACTCCCATTTATTGCAAATCAGATGGTGTTAGACTGAGGACAGTGCAGAGACTGGTGAAATGGTTCAAGGACAGTGGTGAGGCCATTCCTCCCACTCCACTTCCCAAGCCTGTGAGACCTCGTAAGACAACCTTCAGGACCCTTCAGCTGATCTCAAGGCAAGTTAGCAAGGATCCAAGGCTAACAGCACGGGATTTAAAAGAAAAGAACCCACAGTTGCTGGCAAATGTGTCTGTCAGAAGTGTTCAGCAACTGTTGCATAACGATCTGGGCTACAGGAGTTTTTGTGCTCATAAAAAACCACTGCTAACTGCACTTCAGAAGAAAAAGAGAGTAAATTTTTGTAAGAAATATCTTGCCTGGAGTGAGGAGCATTGGAAAACTGTGCTTTGGAGTGATGAGTCAACATTTGCTGTCACTGGTACCCCTTCATCACGAGTGTACCGCAAACGAGGCAGTGACCCCCTGGATCCTAAGTACACTTCCAAGTTTGTTAAATACCCAACCTCACTCATGGTTTGGGGCTGCTTTACATATTATGGTGTTGGTGAGTTGGTAATTCTACCTGCAAATGAAAAAGTGAACCAGAACAATTATTTGGAGCTCTTATGTGATGTTTTAAGTGACTCTTTTGATAAAACCAAGGCAAGAGTATTTATGCAAGATTCTGCCCCTGCACATGTTGCAAAGTCAGTGAAACAGTGGCTAACAGACTGTGAGGTTCCCTTTATTCGAGATTGGCCCGGAAACAGCCCAGATATCAATCCCACTGAGAATTTATGGGCGCACATGAAGCGGCACATCATCTTTGCCTAAACTTGAGGCTGCAGTCAAGCAGCTATGGAGCAGTTTTAGTCTGTCTGTTCTGCAAAACTACGCCATCAGTCTCCCCAGACGCCTTAAGAAGATAATAAAGGTGAAGGGGAATGCCAGTAAATACTAAATTCAATGGTGAGTGTTAATTTATTTGTTTCTCCTTGCTAACCACAAGAATGTTTTCTTTTTTTAAGATGGCGTCAACACTTTCCGCGCCTACTGTATATATATTATTTTGTATAAGAATAGGGCATAGGGCTCATTTCAGTGGATGAAAACAGTGGAAAAATCTGGGGAAGATTTACTTAGTGCAGAGCGGCTGAGCAGACGACACGAGAGGGTAATGGAGGGGAGGTAGGGAGGGGAGTCTAGAATGGGGGAAAATGGCTAAATTGTCAACAATGGATGGGAGTACTGATAACATTAGTAGCTCTGGCTGTTGTTGGTCATTGCCAGTGCTGATAGATGATACAAGTCACCACCTGAAAGCCCGGGGGAATTAAAAATAACACAGAGTCACTCAAGTGATGCCCCGCGGTATGATCCATTGTACAGCCGACCGTCACAAAAGTGACGACCCACAGTGTAGGGGTTAAACAAAAAAAACAAGTGCATCCCCATTGGAATGGGTGCATCTCATTAGGGTTGTTGGAAAAAAGAAGACACAGTTGATATTACACCTTATATTTAAAAAACTACTTGAGATATGGCAAAAATAAATATATCTGTTAAAAATATTATCATTCTGTAAAACATCAATCGTATTTCAAAATGCTTACGATGAATGCCGTTGTCACACTAAATTATAGAATAAGAAGAGTCATGTTTTTTGAGTCTGCATTGGTGGAGTAACCCTATTACTATGGTATTATTATGTTGTGGTAGGTGGAGATGCTCAGCATCCACTCACTAACTGTAGTGCTGCTTTGGATGTCTGCCCTTTCCTCTTTTCCTTCCTTCCTCTTCTGTCTTTCTTTCCTTCATTTTTCCTCTTTCTTCTGCCTACAAGTGACTTTACACTCCCTCTCCTTAATTCTCTTCTCTTCCTTTTGCCTATTTGTGACTGTACGCTGAGTGACAAGCCAAATGTTTTCCTGTACATCAAGAAACTATGCTGGGTGGTGACCATATAACCAGATTATGGCACCAGGTGGTTTAGTAGGTAATTAAAACACTCAAATTGCATTGAGCCTGTATTGGTTTATATCCAAGGGGTAGTTGGGGTTTATTGCTCAAGTATTGCCACTCAGGGATGAGTGAGGCTGGTTACTTTCATCTTATATGTCAGTACCAACTTGCCTATCTCTGGGCTTCTAAGCTCCCCATGGGGCAACATAGGATTGGATGATGGGTGGATAGACTATTGTTATGCCTAACTCCAAATTGATTCAGTGACATTATAAATTTTTACAAAAGTGCATTTTTGAGTATGAAGAAAATCCATCTGTAAACAAGGAAAATTTTATCATTTAAGGGATTGGTTAGATTAGCTTAGGTTAGGACAAGTTCGGTAAGGCTAGGTTAGGATGAAGAATGTCAGGTTGTTACGAAAAATTAGGTTAAGCTTGGATAAATCATCAATGGTAAGGGGAACTTTGTGCCTGGTAATCAAAGATGGTGTCCCTCTGTCATAAGTGCAATAAGTGCAAACAAGATGGTGTCTGTCTTGGGCACTGTGGTAGGTCATAAACAAAAACTACTTTTCTAAAAGCAATTCATGACTTATAGAGGAAATAAAGAACATTGAAATTTGAAAACACACTTGGAAAATATATACTCAGTGAATCCCATGAAGATCTTTGATAATGATTTAAAAAAGAAAACGAAAACCACAAAAGGGTTGTCCTATGTCTCCTTGAAGATTTCCAGTAATGTTAGTACAGTACTAGATATCATACATCACATGTGGTTTTCATTTGATTTTCGATTCCCAAAATTTAAGACAACAAGCAAAATACAAGTACTGTACTGTATGCATACTTTTCATTCTTACAGAGTGGCCTGAATGCCCGTGACAGCATGTTTATTGTTGATTCCACTGACTGGACGTGCCAGTACATCTGACTCAAATGTGCACAATTTTTAGACTACAAATAGTGGTGGAAATCTAACTAGAGGGGCACTGAAACCTAACTGAAGGGCTTTACCTCCCAGACCCCCCAATAATTATGGCTGACTAAAATGTGCATTCGGTAAGAATTGCACTAAAACAGTATCGTGCATTAAATGTGCTTGGTAATAACAGTGCATTTGGTTGTAATCACAAGACCAATGGAATGGTCAAGGTAGGTGTGATCATAGAACAAATTCAGTATTTTTGTTTTATCAGACAAGAGACTCGATAAAAAATGTAATGACTTTGTAAACTAAGCTCTTTGAATAAAGCTAAACACTTTATATTCTGTTTACGATGGAAGAGTTGAGAGGTAGGATGGGACTGGAGTGTATTGGTGTTGTGATGAGGAGATGTAGGCTGAGGTGGTTTGGACATGTGGAGAGGATGGGGGATGATAATTGGGTACAGAGGGTGAGAGGTGTTAATATTGGGGGAGGGGTTGGGAGGGGTAGACCGAGAAAGACATGGGACGAGGTCATTAAGTGTGACTTAAGGGTTAAGGGACTGAACAGGGAGCCTGCCAGGGATCGAGCAGCGTGGAGAGCCGCCATTAGGTGACCAAGGCCGACGCATGCAAGCATGTTGGAGCCTTCAAAAACGAAACGAAAATGTAATGCAGTACACAGTATGAAGCATAATAATGTATCCCCCTATGAATAAAAAAGAAAAAAACATGATTATACTGTATCTGCTGATCTGCGGTACAAGTAAAACAGGCAAACAAACAGTCCTGTCAACAATTCATTCCAGTAGGGAATCTGGAAATACTGTATGACTGTCATCATGTTAATGAAACAAGTATTGGTATATACAGTAGAGTCTTCATACAACACGAGATATGCAG
Organism: Birgus latro; assembly: GCA_018397915.1. Lineage (NCBI taxonomy): Eukaryota > Metazoa > Arthropoda > Malacostraca > Decapoda > Coenobitidae > Birgus > Birgus latro. The sequence goes on from JAGKTI010000074.1 coordinate 64,825, forward strand.
AACCTCGTGCAAAATCAATTTTGCGTTAAAACGAGACATATATTTACATGTTAAATAGGCGGTTAGGTTCTAGGAGCCTCTTATTTTTCGTTAAAAATAATATTTAAAGATAGGTTATTGCAAATACATCAGCCTTAAGACACCGAAGACAGTGTGTTTACATACAACCTCACCGACTGGACACAGCAGTGCATAGCTACTTCATTCTTACCTAACCTAACCGATCAGTTTTGCCCCATAATACTCCCCATAAAAATTTTAATCACCAAGGATTGCCACTTGAAAGTCCTCATTACAAATCAAGCAAGAACTTGACCTAAACAGCATGCGAACCATGGCTGCCCAGCATCACACATATTTTCGTCACGAGTCACTTTCGCCGCTCATTAAAAAAAAAAAAGCCAGAGTGAGAGTTTTTGAAAGCCATTATTCATCAACAATAAAGGAAAAAGAAAAAGTTATAAAGAAGTCATCAGCATGGAGTGACCGCGTATCTCACTTCTCAGATACAGTACACACAAATGCAGTAATCGTGAAAAATAAACTAGTCAGCCAAGTAGTATAATTTGTATGACAGCATAATTCACAAGAACTGAACTCACATAATTATCTTACCTAACTTTATGTCAATACGTAGAGTCTTCACGCATCGTAAGATCCAAATTTTCTTGACCAAAGACCATTCATAAAGATGGAGCACAAATCCTTTTTTTTTTTTTTTTTTTTCCCCTACACTTGTTGCACTAAAGGCAAATACATGAATTTTACTGCTCCTTTATCATTAACTTTTTTTTTTTAAAGAAAATTATCCACACTGTAAACATCCCGACTCATTTTATGTCTGATTGTTTGGATTCCAACACCACACGCTACTTTGCCCAAAAATTTTACATTCTCATTTAGAATAAATGCTTTTCTTGTGTTCATAGCACTTTCAGGGTGCTTAGGCATAAAGGCCAGTTCACACAAGCAAAATCGCGGTCGTTTTTTGTCGGAATCTGCTTACCGGTAGAAATTCCGGCCACTTTTCTTGCCTGTATGGAGAGACCGATGTGTCGGTTTTTTTTTTCTGGAATTGGTAGAAGAGCGCCAGGCCAATTTAAATGGTTTCACCGAACAAGACCAAGCTCTGGGAACGAAGACGAATACGACATGTGGTGTGTTTACACTACTACTGCTATTACTACTACTATTCTCACTTTATCATTCATTCCAGTTTGGGTGTAACTGGTATGAGCATGAGTATAAAAGTATGATTATTTAAGTATGAGTTAAAGGTATACACAAGGAATCATATACATGATTTTATGCTTTAAAAAATTTATGCATACGGCCCCTGAAGCCACCAGACAGCTGTGTGACAGGCCTGTTCACATGAACTAAATCACGGCCGTGAGGGCTCTCTTGAAGTAGGCAAAGTGCAAGAGCAAGAACTGCAAACCTAGTACGAGTACGGTGGACCATCTTTGTTTGTAAACACTCTTGCCGCGTTCCTGCCTCTGCTGTCCTCGTACATGTGAACACCTTTCCGGGAGAAATCCTGAAATCGGTATTTTTTCCCTGCAAATCGGTGAAAAAACTGCCGCGATTTCGCGGAACCACGTGTTCAGAGTTCTGAGAGGAAACAAGGAGCAAGGAAAGAAGCAAATAAACTTCTCATCACAGCGACCATTCACACAATACTGAGGTAGTAGCAGGCTGTGGCAGGTGGTATGGGGGTCACGTGGGTTGGGACGGGTCGAGGAAACCAGTCAGTGACCGATCAAAGCATAACACATGAGTTATATCTGGAAATTCAATACCAAAACGCACCCATTTCCCACAGTTTCTCGTGCAGATCGTTGTTTCGTTTGGTCTTAAATCTCGACTCTGCTATACTGGTATATGTTTATTGCTGTAACAGAGTTACACTTAACCCCCAATGACCTGATTATTTGTAAGGTAGTTTACCCTCTCAGAATCATTGTTCTATAACTAGTGTAAATTGTGCTTCATGTGTGGCAAACAGCTTGGCCTGTGCAGACCTTCATTGTGCCTCATATGAGGTTTGCAGCTTGCCAAAGGTTAATTTTTGTTCATTTTGTGTTTCATTTATAAAGGCTCCAACATGCTTGCATGAGTTGGCCTTGGTCACCTTATAGCAGCTCACCATGCTGCTCGATCTCTGGCAGCCTCTCCATTCTGTCCCTGATCCCTAAGGTCACGCTCTATGACCTCATCCCAGGTCTTTTTAGGTATGTCTTTTGCAGCCTTACCCTCAGTGTTCACACCTCTCACCTTCCACACCCAGTTGTCATCCTCCATCCCCTCAACATGCCCAAGCCATCCAAATCTACTGCTCCACATCACAGCACTAATACATTCAAGGCCCATCCTTCCTCTCAGCTCTTCAGTCACAATCCTAAACTCCCCAGGCTACGCATTCAAAGGCGCACTACACAGCCATGTATTCATTGTCAATTCTATACATTCGAGCCTACAAATATCCTCTTCCCTTTCTACCCAGGTCTCACTACCATACAACATTACATTCTTAATGCATGCCACATACAAGGATCCCTTAGCATGGAGAGAGAGCCCTCTCAGTGTTAGGAGAGGCAACAACTCTCTGAACTTCCTCCAACCACTCCTTCCCCTAGCCACAGAGCTACAACATAATTCCGCCACACATTCAAAAGACTTTCCTGTAAGATCAATCCTTTCATGCCTAATGTATTTCTCAACACACACTCCCCAATACACCGCACACATGAGCTCATCATTATTTCACAGTTTGACAGCCTAGCGTCGAGCAGGCTGTTCCTGGACAGTTATATGTATATACTGTACAGTTAGCCTTCGATTATCCGAACACTCCATGTCATCTCACGCTCCACATACAGACGTTAGGCCTTGGCTCTATTAGGTCCCTACCTGGATTCATTTGTCCATACCCGGACACAAAAGTTCTGGCATCAGCAGTCGGCCGGCCTACAAAGTAAAAAACGTCCATTGGATGGCTCACTGGCCTCTCTGTCCACGTGTGGGTAGTAGACTGTAACCCACAAGCAGAGCAAACAAGACTGTCCAGCTCTCAGTGAGATGGTCAAAGTCCCCCAGGCACCTGGGTCACTAGGATGCTACCGGGTGCTTGTAAGTAATGGACCGTAACCCACAGGCTGAGCAAGAATGGCTGTCCAACTCCCAACCGAATGGTCAAAGTTCCCCAGCCACCAGTTCACTTGGTTGCTGCCAGCTGCTCGTGGGTAATGGATCATAACCGACAGCCTGAGCAAGAATGTCTGTCCAGTTCCCAACCGAATGATCAAAGTCGTCTCCCCCCCCCATTCACCGGTAACATACCAGCAGCACACAAAGAATAAAGATCGTATCCCACAGGCAAAGCAAAAATGGCTGTCTTGCTCCCAACTGAATGCTCAAAATCCCTTGGCCGCCTGGATTAGTCAGAAACTTCCGTTCACGCATGACCATCGCCTCCTTGCCGAGTGGTGAAAGTCGCATCGCCTTCTGGATTACTCGGCCACTTCTTAGGCCCTTGATGTATGGTGTCCCAGTGTTTCCACCATGTTGCAACATTTGCCTGGGCAAGCAAAAACGACCCTTGTACTTGTAGGTCATTGTGCCACTTTTTGCTTGCATCTCATAGCCAGGTGTGGGTAGACATGGCAATGCCATACACTCCCCAGGGAAACCACACCTCAGTTCCCACATTTGTTTCTCTGTATGTGGACGGTCTTGGCTGAGATAAAACAATGGCAGCTTCCATTGTTGCATTTGTGGAGGTGCCCTATCTTCTGCAGGCCTTAATCTTCCTCTGTGGTGTTTTTGCTTGTGTGATGATGGCCCCACCACCACTCGAGAAATGCAAGAGAAGGGTTTTAACTCTGGAGAAGCAGCGTGAGATATTGGGCAAGGTTGACGCAGGCTGGCCAGCATCACGCATTCTGACTTCAACCTTATTTGATATCAAGAAATCACGGGATAGGCTGACTCAGTCCGGACAGGACTATGGCAATACTACTCGCATAGGCAACTGGAAGTTGATGTCCCAGCCCCGCCATGCCAGCTTCAAACAGTCGACTTGGATTGGTTCTGCCAAGAACAGGGTGCTGGCATGCATGTACATGGGACTGAGTTGAAGGCTGCAGCTGAGAAGTTTGCACACCTGCACAACGTCATGACTTCAAAGCATCCGAGGGTTGGCTCTTCTGGTTCAAACTTCGGTGGGGGCTTACTGGCTGTAATGCTTATGGTGAGGCTTTGGACACAGCAGCTGAATATGTTGAGCCGTTTTGCCAGAAAGTGGAACACCTGATTGTGAAGGAGGGCTTTGTCACGGTTAAGTGTACAGTGCTGATGAAAATGGCCTGTTCTACCGCTCCTTGCCCACCAACACCCTGGCAGAAGAGACGGAAAAGACGGTGCCTGGTCAGAAGTTGTACAAACAACGTGTCTCGGTGTTCTGTTGTGCCAGTGTTAACAGGATTTACAGCCTCAAATCCATTATTGTTAGACGTGCAAAACAGCCATGTTGTCTCTGTGGGTTGATGTCTAGCCTGCCTGTTGTGTGGTGCCATTCTGTGAAGGCCTTATTTACCCCATAGGTCTTCAGAGATTGGCCCCAGTGACACTTTGTCAAGGAGGTTATCCCTTGCACCTAGGTAAAGGCTTTCCTGATCGTCGACAATGCCCCTGTGCATTCGTTGGATAAGGATTTGGTTGCCGATAATGGCTGTATTGGGTGCATGTTTCTGCCACCTAATATGACTGCTCTCATTCAGCCAATGGACCAAGGTGTTATCATTGCAGCCAAGAGACTGTACCATCAGAGCTTCCTCAATGATGTGATGGTGGTACTTGAGGACGAGGAAGGGGTTGACACACGTGGGAAGCGGACCTTGGAAAGTCTGCGTAACATCAAGTCTGCAGTGTTCATCCGGGCAAGTGCTTGGAAGGAAGTCTCCATCAAAACCTTGGAAAGTGGTTGGTCTTATCTCCTGCAGGGATGCTAGGCTGTGCATGACTTTGAAGGATTTGACGTGGATGATTTCCACCTTCGGATGCAAAATGCATGTGAGGATGTGGACGTCGACGACTTGAGGGATTGGTTGGACGACGATGGCAGTGTTCCAGGTTATCAGGTGTTGTCTGATGAGATCGCTGTTGCTGTCTCTGTGGGGCCAACAGAGGAAAGTGATGAGGATGAGGACCCTGACTTTGGCTGCCTTGGTACTCCATCACGCCCTCGTCTTGATGTGCTACGGGCCCGCATTGAGCAGGTGCTCGAATATGCCGAGCACCCTCATTGTGACAGGGAGTTGGTGCCACTCAAGGTGGCGATGGACTTGCAGCCAGTCAGGGATGCTGTCATCCTCCGACAGAATTGCTGCACATATTGTCAGACGAAGATCAACATCTTCAAGCCCTCCACGCCCACAAGTGCCAGACCCTTCTCTCCACCACCACCACCACCCTTTCAACCCCACAGCCAAGCACATCGACAGCTGTTGAGTTGCCATTAGACATGAGCTTGCGGCTGTCTTCAGGGAGTCCTGAGGTGGGTAGGGCTCCATCACCTCGTCGCGCATCCCCACTCATCGACCGGCTTCAGCAGTTGGAGGAGGAGGCGTTCTTTGATCTTTGCTAAGTGGCGGTGTTAGCCACTAGATCACATGGGATACCTGTCGACCTGCTGTGGCCTGGCGGGCTATAACGCCTGTCTGCCATTCACTGGGTGGTAAGCACAGTAAAAGTCCTCTCATTTGGCATCTGCTCTTAAGGTATTTCCGTTCTTTTGGCGGTTTTTATAAATAGCCCCATTACGTAAGTTATCAGCTCTTCCAGTACATATGCTGAGCCAATCGGCACCTGTGATGGGGTCGCCAGCTTGTCACTGGTTCCGTGCGCCCATAGTTGCCAATTTGGTGCTGTTCATAATCTAGCGCTTTTCATCATAATTTAGCACCAATAAATATTAGATTTTTTTTCTATATCTAGCTCATTTTGAAGTCCAATTTACTGCAAAAATTTGAACAGGTCACCTGTAGCTTATCGCATTTTAAAGTTGAGCTTAGCGCTTTTAAAGAATTCTGCTTGCCAATGCTGCATGTGCTGTCGGCTATCGTGACTCGTGAGTGTCTGGCTTTGTGAACGGGACCTTTCAGAAGTTTGGAAACTTTGTTGTGCTATTTTACGGTGTAAACCTGAAAACACTAATTTCTCCCCCCCCCCCCAGCAGCCGGAGCCACTGCCAGTGAGTGACCAGACGATCAAACAGCCCACACCCACCGCTCCTACACCAACCCCAGTGTAAGTGTTGTTGGATAGATGTGGAACGGCCAAAGCAGATGGCGTTACAATGTGTCATGATTGTTTTTGTAGACAATCAGAACCAGTAGGAGTAAGTATACAGTATAAAGGTATTTAATGTGTAATACTGTGCTGTTATTCACAACATATGAGAAAGGCACGATAATGAAAGAAGACCTACAATGTATTATGTGTTACTGGCTATACACTTACATCCTGTATTATATACTCGTATGATTGAACTGAGTCAATCTTTCCATTTGAAGGTTGGATTGAAACAAGGATGTGTCATGTCTCCATGGTTGTTCAATCTGTACATGGATGGGGTTATACAAGGTCGGGCAGTGGATGTTGGAGCAGCCCTAGTGAGAGAGGGCAGTGTTTGGAAACTCCCTGTACTGTTGTTTGCAGATGATACTGTGTTGTTGAGCGAAGATGAAAGGGAGCTGCAAGGCTTGGTAGATTAGTTTGGGAGAGTGTGTAAGAAACGGAATCTAAAGGTGAATGTAGGAAAGAGTAAAGTGATGGTCTTCGAGAGAAGCGAAGCTAGTGAGTGTACAGTGAGATTGGATGGGAAGGATATGGAGAATGGGAGTGAATTTAAGCACTTGGGCAGTGTGATGAGTAAGGATGAAAGTCTGGAGGGTGAAGTGCTCGAAAGGGTGCAGCAGGGAAGGAAGGTTGCTGCTTCCTTGAAAGCAGTGATAAGAAACAGTGAGGTGAGCATGGAAGTGAAAAAGTTGTTACATGACAGTATTGTGATACCAACTCTAACATATGGAAGTGAAGCTTGGACCCTGTTGGAAGGACAGAAGTCAAGAGTGAGAGCAGTGGAAATGAGTTATTTGAGAGGAGCATGTGGAGTCACATGGAGAGACGGACTAACAAATGAGAAAGTGAAGGAGCGTTTTGGTGTGGTTGTGGACGTGATGGGAAGCGTTAGGAGAAACACGTTAAGGTGGTTTGGGCATGTGGAGAGGATGGAGAGTGAAAGACTGACGAGGAGAGTGTATGTGAGTGAGGTGGAGGGGGCGAGAGGGAGGGGGAGGCCGAGGATGAGATGGAGGGATGGAGTGGAGAGGTGTATGAGAGAGGGGGGTGTGAGTTGGGAGCGTGGTAGTGAAATGGCGGGGGACAGAGTGACATGGAGGCAATTTGTTTGTGGCCACCCCGTGCAGGATTGAGGCGTCTGGCAATAGATAGATAGATAGTCCTAGAATATTATAACTGGATATGCATATGGCACATACGTTCAGCTTTCTCCTGGGATGTTTGTTGAGCCTTCGTTGACTACCGTAGGACTTCTGGAGATTTCTGAAGTTGGGTAATGAAGTCTCCACTTTACACTTCCCGACATCCCATAATATGATTACCACAGCCTCTTATTATCACTAGAAACACAATTCAGTGATTTTCAAGTAGTTTGGAATCCATACTCCAAAAAAAAAACACTGTGAAAGCAATGTAAATTATGAGCTCGTATGTGTCTCCCACCCTTGTTCGTTCGCTGCTGGTATTCTGTCATTTATTATTCATAAACACACTCACACTTTATATTCCTAGTACTTTATTACACTTAGATAAATCTACAGTATTTATCGATAAGTTTCCTTCAGTAATAGTAGTTTATTTTCACTCCAGGCATTCACTTTCTCGTTTAGTAAACTACATAGAGAGCGAATCTTTCACTTTCGCTGTCATTACTCCAAGTATCGTCCACAGCAGAGTCACTTAGTCCTTTACCGCTTCCCACACGATGTTTAGTAGAGGTAGAGGTCACAGGGCCCTTTACAATGGGCGCAGAAGCTGCAGAAATGGAGGGGCGCAAGTGTGACGTGATTCCACCCTGAAGGACGATACTGAACTGAATGATAAAGTGTATATGGGCAGCCATGGGTTGACAATGTCAGCTGCTAATTTATATGCTATGAAATAATTCGTAGGAAATCTTGACAATACATAATAAATTAGGTAGTTCCAGGTGAATGTAAATATCACTCAGGCTTCTCCTTTCCTTTCTTATATACTGTATATTTATATTACGAGAATAGATCATACGGCATATTTCAAGGGGAAATAAGCAGGGAAAATTAGCGAACGAGTGCATGTGGGATGTTGCCAAGTGATAATTAGGCAATTGCAGGTGTATGGCACTATCAATTACCTTATTTTTTATATATATATATTATTTTGTGTAAGAATAGGGCATAGGGCTCATTTCAATGGATGAAATCAGCGGAAAAATCCGGGGAAGATTTGTGTAGCGCTGCTCGGCTGAGCAGATGAGAGGAGAGGGTAATGGAGGGATGGTAGGGAGGGGAGTCAACAATGGGGGGAAATGGCTAAATTGTCAACAGTGGATGGGAGTACTGATGACATTAGCTGCTCTGACTATTGTTGGACATTGGCAGTGGTAATAGATGATACAAGTCACCACTTGAAAGCCCGGGTGAATTCAAAACAACACAGAATCACAAAAGTGCTGCTCCGCGGTATGATCAATTGTGCCCAAGCGTCGCGAGAGCGCCGACCCGTGGTTAATGGGTTAATCATTACTGTAATCACTATTGTAGGCCAACTTAGTCACCATCGGAGTCACTGCAGAAAATTTACTCGGGAATCTCTGATGACACACTGATTAGGAAGCTGTATGTTGATTCACTCCTGGGAGAGGGTTGAGGCTCCCCTTCCTGCATGAAGGAGCCTTTGGAGCCTTGGAAGCCATGCTGGTTAGGAATAAAAGTACGGAATACGGAGTGGAATGCGAGAATACCGACGCGAGTTGTAGCAGATGCTAGTCTGTGGCAGAGTGAGGCAGGAGGTTGTGGAACTTAGCATCACTGCCAGACGGAATGTACAGTCTGTACAGCACAGAAATCTGCTAGACTGGCCTAAACAGTGATAAAAATCCATTAGACTGATGGAAATTAGGGAACATTAAGGAAAACAATGCTAGATATGACTTTACAGTACGCTTTATCATTTATTATCCTCCTGATATTTTTAAACCATTGCATTTAGTGGTCAAGCCGCCATATTAGTAACACTGGACAGGAGGTGGCTGGCGGGCCCTCACAGGCAGAATGTGATGAGCTGGTGCGTCATCATACTGAGAAATGACTTCCCTTAGCCAAGATTTCACAGCTTAGGGGTAGTTTTACGAGAATTTTCTGACCAGTGGAGCAATACGAGCCCTCATAGCCTAGAATGATGCATCATTTTTCCAAGATGGGTCTTCCGTTAGACGTCATTTTTTGACTTTGGAGAAATTTTTCCAAGATTTTTTTTGAAAAATTTAAATTATTTTCATTAACGATTTTCATATGCCATTATGACTTGTGTGAAATTCTGACGTACAGGATGCCGACTTAGAGGTTTTACTGTATTATTTTTATTATTATTATTGTTATTATTTTTATGGTGCCTGATGGTTTAGTGGGTACTCAAGGTGCTCCAATCGGATTGAGCCTATGTAGGTTATATCGAGGAGGTGGTTAGGGTTTATTGCTCACGTAATGCCACTCGAGGATGAGTGAGGCTGGTCACTCTCATCTTACATGTCAGGACCAACTTGCCCAGCCCCGGGCTTCTATGCTTCTCATGGGGCGGCATAGGATTGGATGTTGGATGGATGGATTATTATTATTATTATTGTTGTTGTTATTATTATTATTATTATTATTATTATTATTATTATTATTATTATTGCTGCTGCTGCTTATGTTACTGCTTTTGCTGCTGCTGCTGCTTATGCTGCTGCTTTTGCTGCTGCCACTGCTTATGCTGCTGCTTTTGCTGCTGGATTATTATCATTGTTACTATTATTATTAATACAGTTGTTATTATTATTATTATTACTGTAGTGATAAAGTTTTAAAAGCTACAGTATTTAAGAATTGCAGATCCTACTTTTATCAGCCATATTTCCTTTCCAAAATAGATTGTATAGATTGTATTACTTACCATGCATCTTATTTATGCCCACATATTTTTGAAAAAGATAATTCCACAGCCTATAAACCTTGAAACTTCTCTGTCATGCATAGTCCAAGTTTCACTCTTATGCAAGTGTCATAAGTGAAACATTTTCTCACTAACTGTGCTACCTTACCCTGCAGAATAATTCCAAGTTGTGCAACATATATTTTTTGGTGTCAGACACCTAGACACTCTATACCAGTTCATTTCATTATTTGCTTCTTTCAGGTTAACAATTCAGTCATTATTTAGCAAGAAATTACATCGAACATGTAGCCTTTAGTACCAAGTATTAATGCAATCTATTAACTCTTTCATCCCCCCCCCCTTCCCAGCTGATTGCTGGACAGTTGTATTCTGCTTAGGCGAGATATTGTCGTTCTTAAGGGTTTGGAGCTCTGTTTTGGATAGTTTCAAGCTTTGGCCCATCTCTTTACAGGTTATTTCTTAGAGAAGAGTGAGGGAAGATGAGTACTGGTCAGAAACATAATGAAGGAGAGGGAGTGGAGAAGGTAGAGGCAGTAGAACAAAACAGTGTTGTGAAAACAAGCACCACAACAGAGCATACAAATGGTAGTAGCAACCCTGAAGTCGATGGAGCAGTCCAGGGAGCAAATGAGGATGTAAAGGATGCTGGACCCCGGGGCACTACAGTGTAAGTCCTGAATTACAGTATTGTATAAGCTATTCAGCAACTATTTGGCACAGGTACAACACCAGTTTTCCAGCTTTGGATGATCTGGCACCTCTTTTAATCCAGACAAAATTACAGAGGGCACTTGACAGTATGCCCTTGTTTTGCCATGAGAATGTGTTTGAAAGAAATCATTACATAACAGTTTATTGTATATTGAGTCATTTATAACATGAGTTCAGTGGGGATATGTCTTTAGCCAAGGGGCATCTTCCCAACAAAGTCTAAAAACAAATTTCCAACTCACCCACACTAGTAGTTTTTTCATTTCATGGTCCTTCACTTACTGCTTACCACCAAAAATGTTTGAAAATAGTTTCCAGTGCACCCAGCCTGGTATAGTCGTGGTCAGCGAGTCTGAAGGTTTCATTATTGTGCCCTGGCAACCTGCTGATCAGCAGTGCGTCCGATTCGTGTATAATACTATGTGCATAGGAAATGGTTGTCAGTATTATATGAATAGCCAAATGCTGGCAGTAAGGAAGTATGCGGTTTATTCACTCGGTTTTAAGTTTCAGTGAACAAATACTGTAACAGACAACTATTTTTGTTAATTTATAATGTATCTCAAACACTCCAGGGCAAGAAGGGAGGGGGGGGGAGGTAGTGCACCCAGCTGAGTTACAACATACTGACATTACATATAGAGTGATTGGTGATGTAATAAGGATCAGTTTTAATTCTTAGTTTATATTACCCATTTACCATGAGAGTGTGTGTGGATAAATGAGTGAGAGAGTGAGAACAATTCGAAGTTGAGGAGTGTCATAATTATCAACGTTACAGTACGAATCACTTGAAAAAAATGATGATGATGGCAGTATAGATGGAATGAGTATTGCGCTTAAAACCTTTTCATAACATTAAAATTATTTAGATTGACTCAAAATAATAATGTGCAAGTACTCTGTTTACCTTTTACAACAATAAATACAGGATTTCAAATTCAAAAGACCGACCACCAGCAACAACCAAGGCAGTGTTATATATTTTGCGGATAATAATCCAGGGACTTAGGGTACAAGGTAAACTATGTACAGTATGGTAGCTATGTCAGAATATGATGGAAATAGTTTGTACTTAATATATAGTGGATCAGCTGGGTGCACTACTTTGGTCCGTGGAGGGCAGTGTTCAAGCCCTTTATGAATTATAAGCATTGACCTTACAAATTAACAAAACAGTGCTCTGCAACAGTATTTATTCTTTGAAACTTAAAGTTGACTATAATTAACAGTATTCTTCATTACTTCCTGCATATTTGGCCATTCAGATAATACTGTACTGACAACTGCTTCCTACGTGTACCATATTACATATACACAAAATCAGACTCGGTGTTGATCGGTAGGTTGCTAGGACATGACAATGAAACCTTCAGACTCACTGGCTGTGACTATAGTTATTTCATTTCACTGCATTTCACTATTGCTTGAACTCCAGTACCACAGTGTTGTTCCATCATGGACACTAACACACTTGATAGTGACCGAGTGATCATGGAACACACAAATGACTGTGAGCTTGTGTGTCGGCAGTCATAGGAATGAAAACATTGAATTTACATCAGCTAGTGGTGGCGACCATCATCCACTCACTTGATGTAGTGCTGCCTACTTCTTCCTTAGCCTTTATCATTCTCTTTCTGAGCCTGCCCTCCTCTCTTCCTATTTCTCCCATCTTTCCTGTCACTTCTTATTGCTTTTCTTTCCTTTACAGGTGGCTTTACATTGAGTGACACGCCAAATGGTTTCCTGTAAACCAAGAAACCATTTACAACGCTGGGTGGTAACCATATAACCAAACCATACGTGCTCCCTACGTGTAAACAAGTGGGTTGGTGGAGGGTTAGTGCCCCGCCCTGTAAAACAAATAACTCAGAGTCAAATGGCCACCCCTTATGGGATTATGGCGTCTGGCAATAGATAGATAGATAGTGAGGCTTCTTATTGGATTATAATGATCATATGGTATAAGCAAAGATGCAGTCGTATATTGATGAAAGGTCCAAACTTGTTAGTCATTATAAAAGTGATTCATCATAAAATGAGGGTCAAGTGTGCATATTTAAACTTTTTCTAATAACACAGGATTATCTATCTATCTGTCTATCTGTTGCCAGACGCCTTAATCCCACACGGGGTGGCCACAAACAAATCGCCTCCATGTCTATCTATCTATCTATTGCCAGACGCCTCAATCCCGAACAGGGTGGCCACAAACAAATCGCCTCCATGTCACTCTGTCTCCTGCCATTTCACTACCACACTCCCAACTCACACCCCCCTCTCTCATATACCTCTCCACTCCATCCCTCCATCTCATCCTCGGCCTCCCCCTCCCTCTCGCCCCCTCCACCTCACTCACATACACTCTCCTTGTCAATCTTTCACTCTCCATCCTCTCCACATGCCCAAACAGGATTATAATGTAGCTTAATTTATTTGTATCACTTTGCAAGAATTATAAGACTTTTACTACATTGTTCAGTCCTTAGCATAGATTTACGCTACTCCATTTTATACTGTACACTTGCTACTGCATTTTGAGATGTTAGAAAGAAGGCATTCATGTTGAGTCTTGCTAAATCAGTGAAGCACTGACATCCATTTCCATTGATTGAAAGGGGTTCAAGTGAAGGAAGGGAATACACTGAGAGAAAGAAGCCCACAAAGAGACATAAAGAGAAAAAAGGAGGAAGTAAATGAAGGTCTTGGAAGAAAGAAGAATGTAAACCACTTCGAAAATAGGAAACTGTTTTTGGAAAGAGGTGCAGATATGTTGAAAAGAATGTGGAAATCTGTGTGAAAGTGTGAGGGACGAAAGTAGAAGAATATTAGCAAAGGAAAGTGAAGTAAGGAGCAGATAGACAAATTATTTTAAATCATCTTAAATGTCTGGTCCAACTTGCCTAGCCCCGGGCTTCTACACTCCTTATGGAGCAATGTACGATTGGATGATGGGTGGATGGATGGAGATCAGTGGGAATGGTGAGAGCAGAGTGGTATTAAACCTGATTGATTTTTGTCATCATTATCATCTTTGATGCCTTGTCCCCTTCTTGGAGCCCTTAAACAGGGATATGGCCATGACAAACATTCCTCTGGTCTGCTTTATTTTCACATACCTCTCATACTCATTCAGACACTCTTCTTCCTTTTTCTTCTTTGTCACCAGTATACTGTTCCACTTACCTCTTGCACACCACATAGTTTCTGCTTTAGTAACACTACCCTCACTCTCTTTTATAAACTTTCTTTGGTAGGCTACCCTATCTGTGTGCATTCTCTGCATATGTTCGTACCAATTCAGTGTGTTTTTTTATTCGTTCAGTAGTTATATCTCTCACTCCAATCACTTTTTATACTATTCCACATCACCTTAAAATTTCACATACTTTTACCATCCAGTTTCCTTATACCTGCAGTTTTTCCAAGAAAGATCATTTTACAGCCTGCGAACTAGAAAGTTCTCTGTTACCCACTCCCTAGGTTTCTTTCCCATGCATGAGTCTTGGCATTAATTACAGTCATCTCCCTACTATCTGGACACCCAATAACTGGACACCCCACTGTCCGGACATCGTTGGATGGGACGTTCAGAACCCAAAAATACCAAAAAAATGCAAAAAAAAAAAAAAAAGAAAAGAAAAGAAAAGAAAAAATCTGATTTTTTTTTTTACGCGTCAGTTTGAATTTCCCGCGCATGCCGATCAGTTGTGTTATCACGCTGCCCACCTGCCCTCGCTCTTCCCCAGTTCCCACCCAGCCGCCGGATCATGTGAACACTCTCGCCATGGCTGCTTATGTGCTCGCTTTTGTGGTGGTGCCCTACCTCCTGCAAGGGTTGCTGCTCCTTTCTGCCCTCTTCAGCGTGTGTGTGATGATGGCCCAACCACCTGAGAAGAGGAAACGAGTGGTGTTGACTCTGGAGAAGAAGTGGGAGATATTGGAGAAAGTGGACACGGGGTGGCCGACGTCACGCATCCTACGTGAATTCAACCTTCCTCACTCTACCTTGTTTGATATCAAGAGGTCCAGAGACAAACTACACCAGTACACGGCCGACTTTGCATTGAAAACCAAACTCATCATGGAGAGGAAAGTTATGTTTACTCCCAAGTATGCAGAAATTGACCGTTCCACGCTGATTTGGTATCGACAACAACATGCTGCTGGTGTTGTGGTGTGTGGTACAGAGCTGAAAGCTGTTGCCGAGAAGTTCGCAAGGCTTCATGACACCCCAGACTTCAAGGCATCCGAAGGTTGGCTCTTCGTGTTCAAGTTACGGCACGGACTTACCAACCGTAAGGCCCATGGTGAAGCTCTGGACGCCAACGAGGAGGGAATAGAAGAGTTTTAGCAGAAGGTGAAGGGCTTGATCGAGAGGGAGGGCCTCACTCTCGGTCAAGTCTACAACGCTGATAAAACTGGACTATTCTATTGCTCAGTGCCCACAAACACTCTTGCTGAGGAGACAGAGAAGTGTATACATGGCCGCAAGCTCTCCAAGCAGCTGGTGTCTGCTTTGTGTTGTGCCAATGCTAACGGCATGCACCGACTCAAGCCCGTTATTGTTGGACATGCAAAACAGCCTTGGTGCCTTTGTAGGTTAATGGATGTCCTTCCTGTTGTGTGCTATCATTCTGTGAAGGCTTGGTACACAACCAAGATCTTCAGAGATTAGTTTCACCAACACTTCGTCAAGGAGGTTATCCATTATCAGACGGAGACACTGAAAATCCCACGTGACCAGGTAAAGGCCCTCCTGTTTCTGGACAATGCACCTTCGCATCCGTCCAACAAGGAGTTGGTGGCAGAGAATGGCCGCATTAGGTGCTTGTTTTTGCCACCTAATTCAACTGCTCTCATCCAACCAATGGACCAGGGAGTGTTTGTGGTAACGAAGAGGCTCTATCAATGGAAGTTTTTGGATGAGGTGACGGTTGTTCTCGAGGATGAGGACAAGGGCAGGGAAGGACAAGACACGCGAGGCCAGCAGACTGTGGAACACCTTCGTTGCTACAACCTCAAGTCTGCCATTTATAACTGGGCCAGTGCTTGGAAGGAAATCTCCATCAAGACTCTTGAAAGTGGTTGGTCTCGTCTGCTTAATGGAACTGACATGGTGCACGACTTTCTAGGTTTTGACGTGGATGACTTCCATGCATGTCTTCATGCAGGTGGAGACGATGTGGATGTGGACGAAGTGCATGAGTGGTTGGATGACGATGAGGGCGATCCTGGGTATCAAATCATGTCTGATATTGAGATCGCATCTTTAGTTGCCGTTTCGAGTACCCAGCTTGAAGATTCTGGCAAGGACAGCTATGATGATGCGGACTCCTCTCAGCACGTCACTACTCCAGCCATCCCCAAGCGGAGCGCACTCCAGGAACATGTGGAGTTCATCCAGGACTACCTAGAACACCTGGACTGCGACAGGGAGATGGGGCCCTTGGGACCTGTGGAGGAAGTGCGAGCTTTCAGGCAGCGCATCATTAATCGTCAGAATCGTCGTTGGCTGCATCAATCAACCATTGACAGTTTTTTCAGGCCTGTTACCCCCACCGTGCACAGCCCTGGCTCTGCACCACTGCCTCCCCAAGACAGGCCTTCAAGCTCCAAGCCACAGCCCAGCACATCGGCCACGGTGGAGTCACCACTGGATGTGAGTTTGCGGCTATTTTCAGAGTCCTCTGCAGTGGGTAGCCCATCACCACGTCCCTCCGACGAGCCCCTAGGCTGCCTCCAGCAGCTCCTCTCAGACTCTGACAGCGACTAAGCATCAAGGACTCACCACTGGACCACACGGGAATTTACAGTGATGTGAAGTGAGAAAAACAATGTAAAGTGTAAAGGAATTAGAATTCTGAGTGAAAAAAAATTTAGTGAAAATTGCTGGTGAGTGTGAAGTGTAGCGCACGTAAGAAAAGAATTGTCAGTGTTGTTACAGATTCAGAGTGCCAAGGATTTAGTGAATTGAAATGGTGGATTCCTGCAGGTGCTTCAGGTGCACCTTCATATTGTCAGAGTCAGGGAGGAGGGAGCGGGTTATTCCTCAGGGCGGCCACAGCCTTGTTGTAAGTACCCTAACTACTGCAGAATTCCTAGTTTTGTTCGTCTCATTTCATTAATTTCATGCATAGGCTGTGAGAAATGATTTTCATAATGATTTTCATGTCTGTAACCTTTTTTCAGCATGCTGTAAAGTGTTTACAAATTGCCATGAATCTAAATCATTATTTTCTGTTATCAATTAATTTTTTCAGGCATTGTGACCAATATTATTTAAGTGCACAAGCTGTGAAAAAGGTGATTTTCAGTGAATGCCATGTCCAATACTTGCTTTCAGCATGCTGTAGAATCGTGAACATCTTTGCCATACTCACCTCTTAATCATCATTTTTCTGGTAACAGTTTATTTATTTTATGCTTTGTATCCCATATTTTATTGCATAAGATGTGAGAAAGGATGATTTTCTTAGTGATTGCCATGTCTGACACTTACTTCCACTATGCAGTCAGTTGGTGAACATCTCTGGCATTCTCACCTGTAAACCATCATCTTCTGGTAACAGTTTATTTATTTCATGCTTTGTATCCCATATTTTAGTGCATAAGATGTGAGAAAGGGTGATTTTCTTAATGATTGCCATGTCCGATACTTACTTCCACTTTGCTGCCAAGTGGTGAATATCTCTGCCTTACTTACCTCAAAATCATCATTTTTTGGTTAAAATTCAATTAATTTATGCTTTGTGTCCATTATTTATGTGAATCGTGTCTTAACCCCTTAACCGCGGGTCGTCACTTTCGTGACGCTCGGGTGCAATGGATCATACCGTGGGGCTTCACTTGAGTGACTTTGTGTTATTTTTAATTCCCCCAGGCTTTCAGGTGGTGACTTGTATCATCTATCAACACTGCCAGTGTCCAACAATAGTCAGAGCTGCTAATGTCATCAGCACTCCCATCTATTGTTGACAATTTAGCCATTTTCCCCCATTCTAGACTCCCCTCCCTACCTCCCCTCCATTACCCTTTTGTGACGTCTGCTCAGCCGCTCTGCGCTAAGTAAATCTTCCCCTGATTTTTCCACTGTTTTCATCCATTGAAATGAGCCCTATGCCCTATTCTTATACAAAATAATATATATATAAAAAAATAAGGTAATTGATGGTGCCATACACCTGGAATTGGCTAATTATCACTTGGCAACATCCAACCTGCACTCGTTCGCTAATTTCCCCTGCTTTTTTTTCCCGTGAAATATGCCGTATGAGCTACTCTCGTAATATAAATGTACAGTAATCCCTTTACTATTCGGACGCCCAGTATTCGGATGGATCATATTCGGACATCATGGGCTGTCCGACCCCCAAAATGCCCCAAAGTTCGAAAAAATCCGGGAAAAAATCTGATTTTTTTTTACCGCGTCAGTTTGAATTTCATGCATGTGCCAATAGGCTGTGCTTTCGCGCGTCGTGCCTGTCTGTCGGTCTCATTTCCCGCTCCACTCCTGGCTTATAAACACGCTCTGAAAATGGCGGCTGAAGTGATTGGTTTTTTGGTGATACCCTACCTCCTGCAGGGCTTGATGCTGCTCTTCACCTTCTTCATCATGTGTGTGATGATGGCCCCACCACCTGAGAAGAGGAAGAAAGTGGTTCTGACTCTGGAGAAGAAGAGGGAGATATTGGAGAAGGTGGACGCCGGGTGGCCGACATCACGGATCCTACGTGAATTCAACCTCCCTCGCTCCACTTTGTTTGATATCAAGAAGTCCCGAGACAAACTATAGCAGTACACGGCTGATTTCGCTTCGAAGACCAGACGAAACGTGGAGAGGAAGGTGATGTTTACTCCTGAGTATCCAGACATCGACCGTTCCACGCGCATTTGGTATCGACAACAATGTGCTGCTGGTGTGTTGGTACGTGGAACGGAGCTGAAAGCTGCTGCTGAGAAGTTCACAAGGCTACACGACACCCCAGACTTCAAGGCATCTGAAGGTTGGCTCTTCGCGTTCAAGTTACGACACGGACTTACCAACTGTAAGACCCAAGGCGAAGCTCTGGACGCTAACGACGAAGGAATAGAACAGTTTCGGCAGAAGGTGAAGGGCTTGATTGACAGGGAGGGCCTCACTCTCGGTCAAGTCTACAATGCTGATGAAACTGGCCTATTTTATCGTTCAATACCCACAAACACTCTCGCTGAGGAGACACAGAAGCGTGTGCCTGGCCCAAAGCTCTCCAAGCAATGGGTGTCTGCTTTGTGCTGTGCAAGTGCTAACAGCATGCACCGGCTCAAGCCCGTTATTGTAGGCCGTGCAAAGCAGCCTAGGTGCCTTCGTGGGTTAATGGATGTCCTTCCTGTGTGTGGTATCATTCTCTGAAGGCTTGGTTCACAACCAAGATCTTCAGAAATTGGTTTCACCAACACTTTGTCAAGGAGGTCATTCGTTATCAGACGGAGACACTGAAAATCCCACGAGACCAGGTAAAGGCCCTCCTGATTCTAGGCAGTGCACCTGCGCACCCATCTGAGAAGGAGATGGTGGCTGAAAATGGCCGCATTAGGTGTCTGTTTTTGCCACCTAATATGACTGCTCTCATCCAACCAATGGACCAGGGAGTGATTGTGGCAACAGAGAGGCTCTACCGACAGAAGTTTTTGGACAAGATGATGGTTGTCTACGAGGACGATCGCAGGGAAGGACGAGACGTGAGGACAAAAAACTGTCGAAAACCTTCGCCGATACAACCTCAAGTCTGCCATCTACAACTGGGCCAGTGCATGGAAGGAAGTCTCTGTAAAGACTTTAGAAAATGGTTGGTCTCAGTTGCTTCATGGAAGTGACGTGGTGCATGATTTTCTAGGTCTCTGTAAAGACTTTAGAAAATGGTTGGTCTCAGTTGCTTCATGGAAGTGACGTGGTGCATGATTTTCTAGGTTTTGACGTGGATGACTTCCATGCAAGGCTTCGTGCGGTTGGAGACAATGTGGATGTCGACGACTTGCGTGAGTTGTTGGATGACGATGATGGCGATCCTGGGTATCAGATCATGTCTGATACCGAGATCGCATCTACTGTTGCCGGTCCGAGTACCCAGCAGGAAGTGTCCGACGAGGACAGCGACGATGATGCGGACTCCTCACGGCTTGCCACTACCCCAACCATCCCCAAGCTGAGCACACTCCGGGAATATGTGGAGTTCGTTCTCAACTACCTAGAACACCCAGACTGTGACAGGGAGATGGGGCCCTTGGGACTTGTGGGTGAAGTGCGAGCTTTCAGGCAGCGCATCATTAATCGTCAGAATCATCGTTGCTTGCGTCGATCAACTATTGACAGTTTTTTCAGGCCAGTCAACCCTGCCATCGTCAACCCTCGCTCCACACCATCATCTCACCAAGACAGGTCTTCTAGCTCCGAGCCACAGCCCAGCACATCAGGCACGGAGGAGTCACCATTGGATGTTAGTTTGCGTCCATTTTCGGAGTCCTCTGCAGTGGATAGTGTATCACCACATCCCACCAAGAGGCCCTTACGCTGCCTCCATCAGCTCATCTCGGACTCTGACAGCAACTAAATTCTCCAGGACTCGTCACCAGACCACAGTGGAATTTACTGTTATGTACAGTGCAGTGGAGTGATGTGATCCCAGTTATGCGAAAGAAAACATTGTGGGAAGTGCTGGTGATTGTAAAGTGCAGCGTAAGTGCTAAGGTGTGTGAGGTGCAAGGTCCTCCTGTCAGAGTCTGAGATGATCGAGTGGGTTATACACGAGGACGGCGGCATCATTCTCATAAGTACCCTAACTTTATCAAAATAACTTGTTTTGTTCTTTCCATATCATTAATCTCATGCATAAACTGTGTGAAATATGATTTCCATAATGATTTTCATGTCTAATCTGTTTTCAGCATGCTGTAAATGGGTTAAAAAATTACCCTAAATGTTAATCAAAATTTCCTGCTTTCAATTTAATTTTTTCATGCATGGTTTTTAAGTGCACCAGCTATGAAAAAGGTGAATGCGTTTGATTTGTGTGCAAGATGATTACCATAAAGATATTCATGTCTAACCTGTTTTCATCATGCTGTAAATGGGTTAAAAAATTACCCTAAATGTTAATCATAATTTCCTGCTTTCAATTTAATTTTTTCATGCATGGTTTTTAAGTGCACCGGCTATGAAAAAGGTGAATGCCATTGATTTATGTGAAAGATGATTACCATAAAGATTTTCATGTCTAACATGTTTTCATCATGCTGTAAATGGGTTAAAAAATTACCATAAATGTTAATCATAATTTCCTGCTTTCAATTTAATTTTTTCATGCCTGGTTTTTAAGTGCATCAGCTATGAAAAAGATTAATGCCATTGATTTGTGTAAAAGATGATTACCATAAAGATTTTCGTATCTAACCTATTTCAGCATGCTGTAAATGGGTTTAAAAAATTGCCATAAATGTTAATCATAATTTCCTGCTTTCAATTTAATTTTTTCATGCGTGGTTTTTAAGTGCACGAGCTATGAAAAAGTTGAATGCCAGTGAATTTCATGTCCGGTCATAACCTAACCTAACCTAACCTAACCTAACCTAACCTAACCATTTTTCTGGTAATGATTTACATCATTTACTGTGTTTGATGCTTTGTATCCAATAATTTAGTGCATAAAATGTGAGAAAAGATGATTTCCATGTCCAATACTTACTTATACTGTGGTGGCAAGTTCTGACCACCTATGTCTTACTCACCTCTAAATCATCATTTTTTGGTTAAAATTCAATTAATTCATGCTTTGTGCATTATTTATGTGAAAAGGGACCTAAATAAGTTCTATACATGTCCCGTAGGGAGGTAGGAAGGTAGTTTTCTGATTTGTGTTAGGTTAGGTTAGGGTCATGAATGACCGGTGCTGGAGCTTCAGGACCAATATTCGGACAAAACCAGTGTCCGGACATGCCTTTGGCTCTATTACATCAAATAGTGGAGGGATTACTGTATATAAGAAAGGAAGGGAGAAGCCTGAGTGATATTTATATTCACCTGGAACTACCTGATTTATATGTATTGTCTGGATTTCCTACGACTTATTTCTTAGCATATGCATTAACAGCTGACATTTTCAACTCTTTGCTACCCAGATACAGCCAGTTTGCTCTCGTCCTTGTCGGTGAAATGACGCCTGTCCATTTCTGCCGCTTTTGTGCCAATTATAAAAGGCCCTGTGACCTCTACCCCTACTAAACATCGTGTGAGAAGTGGTAAAGGACTGTAGATATATGCAAGTGTAATAAAGTACTAGAAGTAATAAAGTGTGAGTGGGTATATGAGTAAGAAATGACAGAACACCAGCTGCGAATTAGCGGGAGTGGGAGGCTCATACGCGCTCGTATTTTACATTGCTTTCGCAGTGTTTTTTTTGTTTTTTTGTTTTAGTATGGATTCCAAACTAGTTGGAAATCATTGAATAGTGTTTCTAGTGACAATATCTGGCAGTGGTATTCAGATTAGGGGATGTCGAGAAGTGTAAAGTGGAGACTTAGTTACCTAACTTCAGAAGTCTCCACAAGTCCTACAGTAGTCAACAAGTGCTAAAAAAAACATCCCAGGAGAAAGCTGAAGGTATGTGCCATATGCAAATGTAATTATAATATTCTAGGACTAATAACTGATTTTTGGCAAATATTTTTTAAAAGTCAGTCGGAGCGGGAATGGCACGGAAAACCTCCGACAACCCCGTGGTGTAGGGGTTAAGTAAGTGCTATGCATGTCTGGTAGGAAGACAGGTAGGTAGTTTTCTGACTTGGGTTAGGTTAGGGTCAGGAATGATCAGTGCTGGAGCTTCAGGGCCCAGTATCCGGACAAGACCACTTTCCGGACACGCCTTTGGCTCTAGTACGTCGACTAGTGGGAAGATTACTTATTTCCAAGGCAGGCACTGGCAGCATCTTCTTGCCAACCTACCGGTCACCTGCTTTCGTCTCTCTCTGTCTCTCTTTATAGATGGCCATAGTTCTTCTCCTAGACCTATCAACAGTGGTGTTCCACAGGGCTCTGTCCTATCACCAACTCTCTTCCTTTTATTCATCAATGACCTTCTAAGCTGTACATCTAACCCTATCGACTCATATGCTGATGATTCCACCCTTCACCTTTCCATTCGGCTTCCACAACGTCCATCTCAGCAATTACTTCAACAAACAAGGGATGAGGCTATGGCCCATCTAATGTCTGACTTGGCTCGTATCTCTGATTGGGGTAAAAATAATCTTGTTGTTTTTAATGCATCAAAGACTCAGTTCTTACACTTATCAACCTGACAAAATCTTCCTCAGGATTACCCACTAATGTTTAATAATGTCCTGCTCAGTCCTGCATCATCCTTGAACTTGCTTGGGGTTTCATTCTCTCGGGATTTATCTTGGAAAGAACATATTACATCTCTTGTGAAATCTGTTTCCAAGAGATTAGGTGTGCTAAGCCGACTCCGAACTTTCTTTACCCCTGCACAGTTGTTGACCTTGTACACTGGTTTTATTCGCCCCTGTATGGAGTACAACTCTCATGTGTGGGGAGGCTCTCCACATACAGCTCTTCTCAGTAGGGTGGAGTCAAAGGCTTTTCATCTCATTAACTCTCCTCGTCTTACTGATTCCCTTCAACCTTTGTCTCTTCGCCACACTGTTGCATCTTTATCTCTCTTCTTTCGCTACTTCAGCAGTCACTGTTCCTCTGATCAGTCTGCTTGCATCCCTCCACCGCTACGACGGGCACGTAGTACCCGCCTAGCAACAAACTCTCATCCCTTTTCTGTCCAACTCTCTAATGTAAGAGTTAACCGTTACTCCCAGTCCTTCATTTATGCAACTGGTCAACTCTGGAACTGTCTTCCTCTGTCTGTATTCCCTACTTTCTATGATCTCCAGTCTTTCAAACGCAGTGTGTCCAGGCATCTCGAAGTGAATGGATCTTGAATTTGGCTCTCTTTCCGCCGGCATAGATCACGGATCCGGGGCGAGATGGGGCTCGAACCTGTGCTAGAGGGTACAGGGCATTGCGGTTCCCAGGCTGCCGCTTCCGCTCAATAGAGAGGGGCCCGAACCTGGGAGTAGCGCCCCAGGAGGCTGCCCTATCAGTGGGTGTATAATGGCGGGGCAGTTGCAGTGCCAAGCCGCGCTTGGAGGGTGTCCCTGCAGGTGTCCTGGCAGGGTGCCCCGAGGCCACTACCACAGCCACTAGTAAGCTGGTGGGCTAGGGGTCCCAGATCCATTGCCTGGACCTAGGACTGTGCAGTGGGCTGGGCCTTTGGAATGTTTACCCCCCTTTATCTTACGGACAATGACAAAGTACAATAACAAGCATCAAAGCAAGCCTGAGGACAGCAAATCACCCAGGGGGTTTAGGGTGGGCTCGTGGAATGTGGGAAGCTTGAGGGGAAGAGCGGGGGAAGTTGTTGAGGCATTTAGTAGGAGGTGGGTGGATGTGGCTTGTTTGCAGGAAGTCCGGTACAGGGGTGGATCAGCCAGAAAGATTGCTGGGAAGGATTGCTACTATAAGCTGTTTTGGCAGGGGGGAACTGACGGATATGGGGGTGTGGGTGTGTTGGTTGCGGAGAAATGGGTGGAGTATGTTATGAATGTCATGAGAGTCAGTGATAGGATAATAGTAGTGAAAATTTTGATCGGAATGGTGATTGTTTCAGTTATATCAGCATATGCTCCACAGGTGGGATTGGATGACGCAGAGAAGGATAGATTTTGGGATGATTTAATATGTGTAGTAAGTGGTATGGGTGAGGATGAGGTAGTGGTTCTGGGAGGGGATTTAAATGGTCATGTTGGTGAAGCAGCTCAAGGTTATGAAGGAGTCCATGGAGGATGTGCATATGGTGTGAGGAATCCGGAAGGGGAAAGAATACTCGAGTTTGGGGAGGCTATGGACATGATTGAGTGCAACACACATTTTAGAAAAAGAGTGAGTAGATTGATTACGTACGAGTCCGGGGGAAATAGTAGTCAGATAGATTATTTTCTGGTCAGGAGGGTTGATAGGAGATTAGTGAGGGATGTTAAAGTTATTGGAAGCGAGGTGTGTGTGCAGCAGCACAAACTGTTGATTTGTGACATGGTGCTTAAGGAACAAGTGATGAGAAGGAGGACATATGTACCTAGGAGGAAAATATGGAAGCTGGGAAACCAATCAGTAAGGGATGCCTTTTATAGTGAGATGAGGAGAGTGGTGGCTGAACAGGAAGCCGTAGATAGAGACGTTAATGAACAGTATAGAGCCCTTAAGAACAGCCTCTTGAGAGTTACCGATGCAGTGTGCGGTTGAACAGGGGGCCCACCAAGACATAAAGTGACTTGGTAGTGGGATGAGGGTGTAGAAGCTGCAGTTAAGGAGAAAAGAAGGATTTTTCGGGAATGGAAGAAGGGTGGTAACAGGGAGGAGTACTTGGCTGCCAAGCGCAGGGCTAGAAGAGAGGTATACAGGGCGAAGTCTGAGTCACAGAGACTTTTACTTGATAATCTAAATCATGAAGGAAGGATAAATATGGTTTTTAGGGTGGCAAATCAGGT
Source organism: Birgus latro (assembly GCA_018397915.1). Lineage (NCBI taxonomy): Eukaryota > Metazoa > Arthropoda > Malacostraca > Decapoda > Coenobitidae > Birgus > Birgus latro. The sequence continues at coordinate 90,406 of JAGKTI010000074.1, forward strand.
GAAGAGAGATAATCGGGACATTGTAGGCGAGCAGTGTGTGAAGAATGATGAAGGAAGGGTAGTGGTGAACAGTGAGGATATTAAAGATGCATGGAGAGAGCATTATAGCCGGTTGTTGAATGAGGAGTTTGATTGGGATAGGGAAGGTTTGGAGCCAGCTGATCCGGTGTTTGGGCCTTGGCCTTTGATTGACGCTGCTACTGTGAGTGAGGCAATAGGCAGGATGCGGGTGGGGAAGGCGGCAGGTGTGTCTGGGTTGACTGCTGAAATGTTGAAGGCCTCAGGAGATATTGGGGTGAGGTTAGTCACTGACCTGATAAATATGATTATATATGAGTGTGTGGTCCCAGATGATTGGCTGAAGAGTGTAATTGTAAATGTGTACAAAGGGAAGGGTGATGTCCTGGAAAGGGGAAATTACAGAGGTATAAAGCTCTTAGATCAGATAATGAAAGTAATGGAGAGAGTTCTAGAAGGTATGATTAGAGAAAGAGTGAATATCAATGAGATGCAGTTTGGGTTTATGCCAGGCAGGGGGACCACTGATGCCATATTCATTGTTCGACAGCTTCAGGAAAAATATATTGG
>JAGKTI010000074.1:95925-135103 GCA_018397915.1 Birgus latro
TATATATATATTATTTTGTATAAGAATAGGGCATAGGGCTCATTTCAGTGGATGAAAACAGTGGAAAAATCCGGGGATGATTTACTTAGCGCAGAGCGGCTGAGCAGACGGCACAAGATGGTAATGGAGGGGAGGTAGGGAGGGGAGTCTAGAATGGGGGAAAATGGCTAAATTGTCAACAATGGATGGGAGTACTGATGACATTAGCAGCTCTGACTATTGTTGGACATTGGCAGTGCTGATAGATGATACAAGTCACCACCTGAAAGCCCGGGGGAATTAAAAATAACACACAGTCACTCAAGTGACACCCCGCGGTATGATCCATTGCACCCGACCGTCACGAAAGTGATGACCTGCGGTTAAGGGGTTAAGGCAACAAGAGGGAACAGGGCATAAAAATTGGGGGCAACAAACTTTACACGTAAATTACCTTGAATTACACTCGAGTCAAATACAAGAGGGGCACACATGAAAAGAAAATAATAAATACACAAATAGGACAGGGCCTGAGAATTCTGGGAAAGGCGGGCGTAGCCGGGGCTTGCTGTAGGGTGAGGCCCGGCAGTAGTGGAGGGCCGGGCCGTAACTGGATTGCCCGGGAGTGGTCTGAGGGCGGCTTGGTGTTGGCGCCCTTCCTGAGGGGCCCGTGGAGGTCGGGCCTAGGGGCTGGGCCTGAACAGGGAGATTAAATGCACTTGTCGGCGCCCACTCTTACGGGCTGGAGATAGTTGGGTGGGGCTGGAAAGGTTATGCCCCGGGGTCCTGGGGACGTCTCAGCTGGTCTGGGGGCTGCGGTCTCCCTTCTGGTGAGCCTCCGTTAGGGGGAATCTGCAGCAGCTGTACAGTGGAGAGTCCTTCAGGGACTGGGACTGCCAAGGGGCAGGCTAGAGAGCTAGGACCCTAATTACCTGGGGGCCTTGCCAGGTCTCCTCCAGCTGGAGTTCCAGCGAGAGGGTGTCCCTGTTGGGAGAAGGGGCGAGGATACCCTAGCTGCCACTGGCAGACTCCAGCAAGCCCAGGAGATCCTCAGGTAGGGGGCGAGGTGCTGCGCGTTGCCGTTCCCTCCCCTATGCAGCTGGTGGCCATTGCCAAGTCCCCTAGGACACGAAAGGTTGAGCGGCTGGTGGCTGTCTCCTCCCTCATGCAGCTGGGGGCCATCACGGAGGGTGCATGCCCCTGGCTGCCTGTGGGCGTAGTGCAGCTGGTGGCCGTCACTCGCTCATGGGTGCGGCTGGTGGCCGTCACCCGGACGCCGTGCCCCGCGAGGACTACACTCCGAGTGTGGCTGGTGGCCGTCACGGTGGTGCAGGTGCGGCTGGTGGCCGTCGCCCTCCTTCAGGTGTGGCTTGTGGCTGTCATCAATGTAGGGTCCTTCTTGATGGAGGCGCGGCTGGTGGCTGTCACTTCTCTGGGGGTGTGGCTGGTGGCCTTCACCTGTTCCCCTTCTTTTTCGGAGTTAAAGTGGGAGCAGCTGGTGGCAGTCACCTGTTCCCCTTCTCTTTCAGGGTTATAACAGGAGTGGCTGGTGGCCGTCTCCCCCCATGCACGGCTGGTGGCCGTTGCCCGGTGAGAATGAGGGAGGGAAGCAGCTGCTGAGTGGCTGGCGGCCATCTCCTGCTGACTATTTGGGGCTATAAGAATAGCCCAACCCTGATCTAGGCGAGGGCTGGTCCGGCGGAGATGTAGTCCGCTGTGTCTGTTTACTCGGTGGCAAGTTGCCTGTGAGCGAGAGGTGCATGTGGGATAGGTACAGGTGCGCCTATCTTGCATGGAACCTGTGCTGACTTTTTCTGCCCCATAGTTATCTCCTGGGTTGGGTGTCTCGGCCAGGTAGGGTTCATGGGGCACTTCAGTAGACTGCATTTCACCATCATTGGTGGCGAAAAGTCACGTCCTCGTGCCTGTAGGTGGTAGGTATTGGTTGTGGCGGTCTGATGCTATGGTGTGAGGTGCTGTAGAAGGGAGGTCCAGTGGGTGGTTATGGTGTCTGGTTCATGGTTGTATGAGAAAGTAATGAATAATGTTGAGGGTTGGGGTGACTCCTGGAGGAGGCGCAGCAGGTGTAGGGTCCCTCAAATACGTTTCTTCCTCCTTGTGGTGGGGACCCAGGTGATGCGGCAGATCTTCATGGCCAGAGGTGGTGTGGTGGTGGAGATGGGTCTTGGCTGAATGCTAGCCACCGGTGAGATGGCCAGCGTTTTATGGCGCTGGTAGGGGGAGGAGCTGGGGATGTCCCTAGGGAGTGTGGCCGGTGGCATTTTCTGCATGGCCTGGTGAATGCGGTATGTCACCAGGTTGGTGTTTGGCGGTGTTGGGGATGAGGGTGGTGAGGGTGAGGGGGTGGTGGTGTATCGCTGGGGTGGGCGTGAGACTCATCCCGATCGAGTCACTGTGGAGGTGAGTTTGGGCGTGGGTGGTGAGGGGTGGCGAGGGGTGTGTGATGTGGAGCAGCAGGTGATGGCTGGTGGTGGAGGTGGAGTGTCGTTGGTGGGTGCTGGTAGTGCTTGCAGAATGTGGCGTAAAGGGGGTGGTGCGAGTTGTTCGGTGGGTGTGAGGTGCTTAGGACACGGTGGTGTGAGGAGGGGTGACAGATTAAGAGTTGGGCGATGTATTTACCTAATTAAATTTACCTAATTGTGATATACAGGAGATGAGCTACGCTCGTGGGGTCCCGTCTCTTTTTCTCAGTAAGTCAAATTTTGCTTTAAACTTAAATGTAAAGTTTTTAGACTGGATGATCTCTTTGTCCAGTCTATTCCACAGGTCTGTGCATCTATACGGAAAACTATATTTCTTGATGTCCTTCAAGCAATGTGGCTTCTTCAGTTTCTGTCCGTGTCCTCTTGTTGCTCTCTTATTCCATACAAACAGATCTTCTCTGTCAATTTTATCTACTTCCATCATGGTCCTGAACACTGCAATCATGTCACCCCTCTCTCTCTTTTCCTCTAAGGAAGGCAAATCCAGCCTTTCTAGCCTCTCACTGTATGACAGATCTGCCAGACTGGAGACCATCTTAGTTGCTGTTCTTTGTATTCTCTCAATCTTGTTTATATCTTTCTTTTTGTGTGGGGACCACACTACTGCTGCATATTCTAACCTGGGGCAGATCATGGCCACTATCAATTTTTTCATCATCTCTTCATTCATGTAATGAAATGCCACTCTTATATTGGTCAAGAGTTTATATGTCTCTCTAACTATTTTGTTAATGTGTTTTTCAGGTGATAAACTATCCTCGACCAGCACTACTAAATCTTTCTCTTCTCTCGCTTTTGTGGCGTTGGAGTGGTGATATGGGTGGGCACGTGAAGTGATGTGGTGTCGGGGGCAGGGAGTTAGGTACAGAGGGAGGGGAGGGGGTGGTGCGAGCCGTTCGGTGGGTGTGAGGTGCTTAGGACACGGTGGTGTGAGGAGGGGCGGCAGATTAAGGGTTGGGCAATGCGGCATGTTATGCGGCATCCGAGTAGTGATGTGGGTGGGCAGGTGAGGTGATGTGGCATCGGGGGCAGGGGAGGTAGGTGTAGAGGAGGGGGGAGGGGGGAGGGGGCGGCGGGTGAGGAGGAGGGGATGGGAGATGGGGTAGAGGAGGATGAAGGGTGAAGTATAGGGAGTGGAAGGCGGAGGGAGGGGTGGGGGTTGTGGGGGGAGATGAGGTGGCATAGCTGGGGGATTTAGGGGGTGGAGCAGGTGGGGTTGTGCCTGCCGTGTAGGGCCTCACATGTCTATTGCAGTAGGTGCGGGGGGTGTCGAGATATTTGATGGTGACTTGGTACGGATTTGGGACTTGGATAACCGTGTAGGGTCCTGTGAAGTGAGGGGCCAGTTTGTGTGGGGTTGGCAGTTGGGCCACCATCACTGTGTCTCCTGGCTTGTAGGGGTTGGTGGGAGTGATGTCCAGTTGCAGGTCTTGTTACTTTTGTAGGTGGTGTAACCTGCTTTTTAGGTGGTGAAGGGGATCGCACGCTGGGGACATTGTTGGGGGCTTGAGGTGATGTCTGAGAGGTAGGAGAAGCGGGGCTTCTCCGAAGAAACATTTGTGGGAAGAAATGCCATTGTCTCAGGCAGGCCAGTCTTCATTTTTCATCGGTTCTGTTTGTGTTCACACCTGGTTTAAAAGGGTGTGATGGTTCCTTTCACATATTCCATTGTCTTGGGGCCAGTAGGGGGAGGAGTGGGAAATTTGATACCAGATGATAGTAGCGAGTTCCTGCCATATTTTCCCAGTGAATTCGGGTGCGTTGTCAGAATGTAGTGCCTGCGGGATGCCTAAATAGGGGAAGACATGGCGGACGAGGGCTTCAGCTACTGCTATGGCGTGGTGTTCATTGGTTGGACACGCAATGAGGAATTTTGAGTACCTGTCCACGAACGTGATTATGTACCGGTAGCTGGCTTTCAGTAAGGGGCCTACCATGTCCACGGCCAGGAGTTGCCAGGGTTTGTGAGCCATGATCTTGCCAGCGGGGCTGGGGGTGCGGGTGATTTCCTTCCCGAGGGTGCAGGCTCGGCAGGCTTGAACTACTGGTTGGGCCAAGTTGGAGGGGCCTGGGTCCAATAGGTGTCCTGAAACACCTGTAGTAGTTTTTTGGTGCCCAAGTGTATTCTGTTGTTAGAGTGGAGATGGGTCAGGGTGTCAAGGGTGGCTTCGGGGTCAAGCACAATGTGGCCTGTTTGTGTGAAAAGGTGATCGCCTTGTTGGTGGAGCTTGGTAAAAATGTGGGCTGGTATCCAGTCGGCTCAATCATGATTTTGCCATCGTTGCACTAGCTCTGGCTCTGGGTGGATGAATTGTACCAGGAGCTGAGTTAGAGCGTCGGTGTTTGTGTGGAGTTTTCCGGGTCGGTAAGAGATTTCATAATGGAAATCTTCTAGCATCTCTCTCCATGTGATGAGTTGTGCATTTTGCATGTTGGATTGGCGGAACCACTGGAGCAATTGATGGTCTGTGATGATGGTGACTTTAGTGCTGGACGGGTAGGCCCTGAAGTGCTCGATGGCCCAGACTATTCCTAGGCACTTTCGCTTAGAGGCAGTGTAATTTCTCTCGGCTTAGTTGAGAGTTCGGCTGGCACAAGCAGTAATGTGCTCCTGTCCTTCCTGCACTTGGGCCAGGATGGCGCTGTTAGCTAATGGCGATATGTCTGTGTATAGGCAAAACGGCAGGTTGTAATCGGGGAAGGCAACAGTGGGAGCGGTGATGAGCTTGATTTTCAATGTGTTGAATGCCGCAACTCTTTCTTCCGTCCATACGAAATTTTGCCCTTCTTAGGTAGTGGAGGGGCTTAGCGATGTTGGCGAAGCCCTTTACAAATCTTCGGTCATAGGAAGTTAGTCCTAGGAATGCTCGGATTTCATGTACATCTTTCGGTAGGGGAAGATCCGCGATGGCGCGGAGTTTGTTGGGATCAGGGGCAATTCCTTCCTGGGAGGTGATATGCCCCAGGAAAGCAACGGAGCATGCTGCCAGGACGCGCACTTCGATGGTTTAAGTTTTAGCCCAGCTTGTCCGATTCATTGGAAGACTTGCTTGAGACGATGGAGGTGGTCGTCCCAGGTCTTGCTGAAGACAATGATGTCTTCTAAGTACGATAGGCAAGTCTCCCACGTGAGGCCACTAAGGACGGACTCCATGAGACGCGAGAAGGTGGCAGGGGTGTTTCAGGGTCCGAAGGGCAGGACATTAAATTTATAATGCCTCCCGTTGCTGGTGGAGAAGGCAGTTTTCCGTCTGTCGTCAGGGTGGACCGGGACCTGTCAATAATCTGATTGGAGGTCCAGGGTGGAAAACCATGATGCTCTGTATAAGGAGTCGAGGGAGTCATCTATTCTGGGCAAGGGTGTGGTGTCCTTGGTGGTGATGTCGTTGAGCCGTTGGTAATCCACGCAGAATCTCATCATTCCATCCTTCTTTTTCACTAGTATGACGGGGGAGGACCACTGGCTGGTGGAGGGCGAGATGACGCCGGCATCTAACATTTCCTGGACCTGCCAGTCTTCCTCAGCTTGCTGGTGTTTTTTTTTTCACTGGGATGGCTGGTGAATCAGTGGTTCTTCAGTGTGGATTTTGAGGGCCAGGACAGTGGTGTGGCCTATATCTGTCGGTCCTGCGGTGAATAAGTCCTGAAAGTCTGGGAGTAGGTGGCGAAGACTTTCTGCTTGGTGGGGAGAGAGGTGTGGGGTAAGGGGGGCAGGAAGGGGGGGGAGCAAAAAGGTGTGCAGGGCATGGCCTCCTCCATTTCTCCCACCACTAACCCTTTGGGCAGGTTAAGGGGTGTGGTGGAGATGTTAGCGATGTGCACTGTGTTGCAGTGGGGGGGGGGAGGAAAGTGAGAGACAGTAAGCAAGGGGAGAGGGCTCCGAGGGGTAAGGCAGGGGAGAAGAGAATGGGGGTTCCTGATGGCCTGTTTAATCGTAGCCAGGTCTCATGATGAGGGGGAATGGTGAGGGCGGATGTGATGGTGGAGGGGGAGGTGAGGGAGGGGGGGAGGGGACAGGGAGTGGGGGTGGGGATGGAGCTGGGGGAAGGGGGGGGCATGCATGTGCAGATGGCTGGGGGCTGGAGTCCGGAGGTTTGTTGAGCTTGAGTCGACGCCTGTAGCAGTCGATGCTTGTCCGGAGTTTCTGAAGAAGATCCAGCCCCAGGTATCCGTCAAACGCATGACAGGAGGAGTCGAAAATAATGAAGGGGTGTAGTGCAGAGACGTTTTGGTGCGTGTCTGCACGTAGGGCCTGAGTCTCCCGTATGGGCAAGGGGCCATCCCTCGCATCCACAAGGTGAGCTGAGGTGGGGAAAAGCAGGCCGAAGGTCGAATGGTGACAGGAGTCAAAATTACTGTACACGCAAGATCTATCCTCTCCCGTATCGACTAGCAGCCTCGCCTTTACCCCATTCAGTCTCATCTTGTTATAGACTGGGGGGCGATATTTCTGTGAGGTGGCCCCTGCCACCGTGGGGAGGTGCGGGGGCAGTCCTAAAAATCCAGCGGCTGCGGTGTGTAGTTGTTCTCAGGTTCCGTTTCCCCAGGGTCTAGGTGGGTGTCTGTAATGGCGTCGCCCTCAACACCCTCGTCGTCCAGGGATGAGGCCTTACGGCGCCCCTGAGTGGTGGATTTCCGTCGGGCAGCTTTGAATTGTTCTCTGATGTTGTGGAGGGGACATTTGATGCTGCACGCTATGAACTCCCATGGGTTAATGGAAATCTGATTGTTGTCTCTTGTGTCAGGGCGCTTGCGTGAGGGGTGGGCCTTGGGGATGGAGGGTGTTGGTGGAGGGTGGGGCTGGACTGGAGATGAGTGAGAGGTGTGTGGTGGCGTAGCTTTTTGTGTGGGGAATTTGCTCACAGTGCCAATCTGCTGTGGGGTAGTACGGGCAGCCAGGAGGCGACGTATGAGCTGGTTATCTTTATCCAGGTCTCCCGTTGGGTCATGAATTGTGAAGTGCTCCCTGACAGCACTGAGGAGAATCCTGACCAGGGTGTTGAAAACATGTTGTTCCTGGGTTTCCTTGCTGCGCTCCGGGTATGCGGCGGTGACGGGTCACCTGGCCTGGACGAGTGAGTTGTCGAGGTTTCCGTCGTAGGTGAGGGAGTTGAACTGTGCTAGCACCACAGCTTTCCCTAATGAAGGGGTGACTGCTTGAGCCGTAAGCTTGGTGAATACTGCCCATGTTAGCTCCGAGACAATCTTAGGTGCAGTTGTGTCTACTGCTTTGCCCAAAAGTGGTAATGTTACTACTGTTTTCTGTCTGTCTGTCTCAGAGGCTATGTCTAATAGTGGTTTTACTATTTCCAAGTAAGTGTGGATGTCGTATTGCTCGAGGTCGAATTTAGGTATCTGGATGTGCGGTTTTGTCACCATTTTGCCTAAGTTTCCCTTGTTCCCTGTTGCCACCCACTGGATCAAGACCCACTGCTGGCCACCAGTGTTATGCTGCGTGTGAAGGGTACCACTTCTCATCCCTTAGACACAGAGCCTAGAGTGGGGTCCTCTTTCTATACCGGGTATCTTAAGGCAACAAAAGGGAACAGGGCATAAAAATTCGGTACAACAAACCTTACACGTATACTGCCTTGAATTACACTCTGAGTCAAATACAACAGTGGCACACTTGATAAGAAAATAATAAATACACAAATAGGACAGAGCCGGAGAATTCTGAGACAGGTGGCTGTAGTCGGGGCTTGCTGTAGGGTGAGACCCAGCAGTAGTGGAAGACCCAGGGTTGCCAGTCAGTGGGGCGTCCAGAGGGGCCTTCGTCAGGAGGCCGGACTGCCGGTGTCGTCTGGGGCCTCGTCAGGAGGCCGGGCCCATACTGGATCGCCCGGGAGTGGTCTGAGGGCGGCTTGGTGTTGGCACCCTTCCTGAGGGGCCCGTGGAGGTCGGGCTTAGGGGCTGGGCCTGAACAGGGAGAGTAGACTCACTTGTCGGCACCCACTCTTATGGGCAGGAGGTTGTTGGGTGGGGCTGGGAAAGTCACGCCCCGGGGTTCTGGGGACGTCTCGACTGGTTTGGGGGCTGCGGTCTTCCTTCTGGTGAGCCTCCGTCAGGGGTGATCTGCGGCATCTCGGCAGTGGAGAGTCCTTCAGGGACTTGGACTGCCGAGGGGCAGGCTGGAGAGCTAGGACCCTAGGTACTAGGGGGCCTTGCCAGGTCTCCTCCAGCTGGAGTTCCAGTGAGAGGGTGTCCCTGTTGGGAGAAGGGGCGAGGATACCCGAGCTGCCACAGGCAGACTCCAGCAAGCCCGGGAAATCCTCAGGTGGGGAAGGCACTTGGGTAGGGGGCGAGGGATGGTGCGTAGCTGTTCCCTCCCCGGCGCGGCTGGTGGCCATCGCCGAGTCCCCTAGGACACGAAAGGCGGAGTGCCTGGTGGCCGTCATTGAGGGTTCATGCCCCTGGTTGCCTGTAGGCATAGTGTGGCTTGTGGCCGTCACCCGGGTGCCGTGCCCCACGAGGACTACACCCCGAGTGCGGCTGGTGGCTGTCATGGGGGTGCAGGTGCGGCTGGTTGCCGTCACTGGTGTTCCACTTTCCAGAGGGCCCGCAGGTGCGCGGCTGGTGGCCATCGCCCTCCTGCAGGTGTGGCTGGTGGCTGTCACCAATGTTGGGTCCCTCCTGACGGAGGCGTGGGTGGTGGCCATCACCTGTTTCCCGTCTTTTTTGGGGTTAAAGTGGGAGCGGCTTGTGGCCGTCACCTGTTCCCCTTCTCTTTCAGGGTTATAGCGGGAGCGGCTGGTGGCCATCTCCTGCTGGCTATCTGGGGCTGTAAGAATAGCCCCACCCTGAACCTGGGTGAGGACTGTTTCAGTGTAGGCGTAGGCCGCCGTGTCTGCTAACTCGGTGCCGAGTTGCCTGAGTGTGAGAGGGGCATGTGGGAAAGGTACAGGTGGGCCCGTCTTGCGTGGAGCCCGTGCTGATTTTTTCTGCTCCTTGGTTATCTCCTCCTGGGGTGGGTGTCTCGGCCAGGTATGGTTCATGGGGCACTTCGGTAGTGTGCATTTCAGTATATATATATATGTACTTTATTCAGTAAAAGTCCAATTATCTGGCAGCTGATTATTCGGTAGATCCAATATTTTGGCAGTGTTGAGAAGTAGTCCCATTTATGGAAGTCTTTGGTTGCTTGGCAGATGTTCTGAATCATCTCGGCAGTCCAGGAAGTGTTATCTGGGACTTGTAGGCCTGCTATGTCATTACACTTGTATATGTTCACATTCATTCATTCATTCATCATCCAGTCGTACGTTGCCCCATGAGGAGCTAGGAGCCTGGGGCTAGGCAAGTTGTTCCTGACATTTAAGATGAGAGTGACCAGCCTCACTCATCCCTGGGTGGCATTATGTGAGCAATAAACCCAACCATCCCTTGGATATAAACCTTCATCGGCTCAATCTGATTGGAGCACCGTAATTACCCACTTAACCACCAAGTGCCAAAATTTGGTTAAATGGTTACCATCCAACATAGTAAATGGTTTCCTGGTGTACAGGAAACCATTTGGCTTGTCACTCAGTGTAGAGTCACCCATAGGTAGAAGGATGAGGAAAGACTGAAGGAAAGAAAGACAGAAGAGGGAGTGTAAAGTCACCCGTATGCAGAAGGACAAGGAAAGAATGAAGGAGGAGAGGAAAGGGCAGACACCTGAGAGCAGCACTACATCGAGTGAGTGGATGGTCAGCACCTCCATCTACTAGTTTCTATATTTTTTAGATTCAGGTATAGTGGTGTATTGAGTACTGTATTGTACGGTATCATCCATCCATCCATCCATCCATCATCCAATCCTATGTCGCCCCATGAGGGGCTAGGCAAGTTGGTCCTGACATTTAAGATGAAAGTGACCAGCCTCACTCATCCCTGAGCGGCATTATGTGAGCAATAAACCCCAACCATCCCTTGGATATAAACCTTCACCGGTTCAATCCAATTGGAGCCCCTTAATTACCCACAAAACCACCAGGTGCCAAAATTTGGTTATATGGTTACCACCCAGCATAGTAAATGGTTTCCTGGTGTACAGGAAACCTTTTGGCTTGTCACTAAGTGTAGAGTCACCCGCAGGCAGAAGGAAAAGGAAAGAACGAGAGAAAGAAAGACTGACGAGGGAGTGTAAAGTCACTCGTAGGCAGAAGGATGAGGAAAGAATGTAGGAAAGAAAGACAGAAGAGGATGGAAGAAATGAAGGATGGTGGAGAGGAAAGGGCAGACACCTGAGAGCAGCACTACATCGAGTGAGTGGATGGTGAGTACATTAACCCTTCCCAACTGCCCCCCCAAATTAACGAGGGTTACGTTCCCAGTCCCCTCGCTAATTCTTGAAGTTCCCTAATTCTTGAAGTTCCCTAATTCTTGATGCCTTCCTGAAAATGACATTTACTGATAATTGCATAGCCTGTGAACCGCTGATACCGTAATGCATTACCCATTAATAAACGTTGCTTGTTAAATCTGTTTTGCTGTTGTTTTTAGCTGTTCGGCTGTGACAGCTCGTTTGATTCCTGATCCTAATGGTGGAAGGGACTGCCCTAAGTGTTTAACTAAACGTAACCTAACAGTTTAACTGTACCTAATAATTTAACCAAACCTGCCCTAATCCATAGTTGGAAAAATACAGAAAATAAACTGGAGAAATATGAATTGGTAAGGTCTTCCTGCTGAAAGTTAAACGTACTTTTAGTGCTCATTCTTTTGTTCATTTTTGTTTGTATATGTGAAAGAGAGAGTATTGATGCTATTGATGCAAAGAGTATTGTATTCCATTAACCTCTTAATAACCTCCGGCGTTGAACAACCCTTTACAGTACCAGTGTCAGTGACGTTGAGTTAGCGCGAGCTATAAAAAACTGTGAAAATTATGGGAAGGGAACGAAGGTCGCTGGTATGTTTACCCGAATCTATGCTACCATCCTGAGCAGGCAGGCAGTCGCTAAATCTCAGATGTTTTCGCCCATATGGCGCGTGCACCATAACCTTATGAATTCTTCCGTGAATCATAGCATGGCTTTAGGAAGCTAAAAAACACATTGCTAGGTGCACCAGACAATTCTCTCCACATCTTTAAGAAAAATAAATTGATTTCAGAACTCTTTAAAAAATTGTTCCGGGGCCAGCCAAGGGTGCATACAAATTTCTACCAACGGCCATTGAGGAATTAACCCATTAAGCTATACGTACGATTGATTCTGGTGCAATGGAAGAAATTTAATCCATCTTTGAATATGTAGAGTGAGTTTCTTCCATTCTTCTGAAATCAATTTATTTTTCTTAAAGATGTGATGAGAATCGTCTGGCACACCTAGCAATGTGTTTTTTAGCTTCCTAAACCCATGCTACAATTTGCTGTGTTTCACAGAAGAATTCATAATGTTATGGTGCATGTGCCATATGGGTGGAAACATCTGAGATTAAGTGACCACCTTGCTGCTCGGGATGATAGCTTAGAGTTGTGTAAACATACCAGGGACCTTCGTTCCCTTCCCATAAATGTTCACAGTTATTTATAGCTCGTGCTAACTCAACATCACTGGCACTGGTACTGTAAAGTATTGTTCAATGCCGGAGGTTATTAAGGGGTTAACCCCTTCGTTACCGACCCCCCCGACCCCCGGCTGCTCCCCGCTCCCCCCTCAAACCGGATTTCCCATTCACTCCACTTGTAATCTTCGTCTGAGTCAGACTGAGTCTCATTGTCATCTGACCCCTTCAATTCACTATCTCATTCCATTTCCACATCACTTTCACTGTCAGACAACGGCATGGCAATCCTGCGTATCTCCTATCACGAGGAAATGGGGTAACTGTCCTGCAAGTACGTGTTTCCCTCCCTCCCTCCCCCTCACCCACGGGTACAGCAAAGCTGGACTCGTTGCTAGGCAACCATGAGCTGATACCAACAATCACATTTGTTCTATATTATATCACATTATATTGGTATATATATATAATAAAATCAAAATATATATTATACAATATACCCCCAAACAAATTGAGCTCACTGCCATAAATCTATGACGCATGCCAGAGCCATGACAGGGGTGCATGACGTCATAGCGGGTTGCCATTCAGTCACAACACGTGGCATCATTATTTCAGCCCAAACCGAGTATTTAGCTCCCCTGCATGACCCTATCTATCTCATGTATATGCCCGTATACATGAGTGAATTCGGTTGTCAGCCGAACTTTTTTTATGTATGCGGGAGTATACATATGTGGAATTCGGTAAAGAAGAGGTTAATGGAATACATTACTGTTTGCATCAATACTTTCTTTTTCAAATATAAACACAAAACGAACAAAAGAATGAGCTCTAAATGTACGTTTAACTTTCAGCAAAAAGACCTTACCAATTCATATTCCTTCAGTTTATTTTCTGTATTTTTCCGACTATTTTATTTTGTGTTTGGAGAGAGTGCTGTATACAGTACTCTCTCCAAATACATTTGTAATAAAATAAGTAGTGATGGTAGTGTTCACCAATACATATGATGTACTGAGTGGGTAGGTAATATTCTGTATCATTTCGGCCGTCCACGAAGTGTTGTCTGTGATGTAGGCCTACTGTGTCGTTACCCTTGTATATGTTCACTAATTTATATATATTTCAGATTCAGGTATAGTACTGTATTGATTACAGTATTGTACAATATCATACAGTATACAGTGCTCTCTCCAAACACATTTGTAATAGCATAATTGGTGATGACAATGTTCAGAAATACATATAAGGTACTGAGTGGGTAGGCTTTTTGATTATTTGGCAAATCCAGTTTCTCGGTATCAGCCTGGTCCCTTAGATTCCGAACAATTGGTCTTTTACTGTGTATTTATATTTATATATATATATGTATATATAGTATATATATCTTAAATGTCTAATGATAATCAGTGTGCTTTTATGCATGTGTTTGTTGGGGGTACATATTCAGGAAGGACAAAATAGGGATTTTGAGAACAATTGGGGATTTCCTCCCCCACATTACCCAAATGACAGTGGTTTTTATCGACTCATTTTGCACAAATGTTTTCAGATACATTGACTGTGCAAAATGAGGGCTGCTGTAAGGAAGAGAGGCAAATGTGCAAAGAAAGTTCAAAGTAAAGTATCACAAGGGAGGAAAGTGGCTAGGGCTATAATGCCCCTGTTATGAAACAGGTCTGAGTGTGGTGGGTGTGAGTGGCTTGCATGAAGGAGTTTTAGTGCCTACTTTACCTTACGAGTGTGAGACTGTGATGGGGCATGGAAATGAAAACTGAGGAGTAAGAGCAACAATAATGGGGTTATTAAAGGTGTGTGGTGTGTGGAGAGTGTATAGGATAAGAAATAATGTGATTTGTGAAAGATTTAAGGGACAGGGAAGTTTGTGGATACCAGAGTTGAAGGAGGTTTACTTGAGTATATGGTATGTGGAGAGATTGAGTGTGAGAAGTGTGTATCTGAGTGAGTTTGAAGGTGAGAGGAGACATGGTAGATCGAGGAGGAGGATATATGTGGTAAAAAATGAGTGTGAGGAAACAGATTGTGGCAGCTGATGATGCAAGGGAAGTGATAGTGGATTGAGCTGGTAGGAAGAATTTTGTATGGAGGGGTGTATGACAAAGATTTAGCACCCCCTTTTTTTTCCTGATGGTGTGATAGTCATTGGATTGACTCTGATAGGTGGTATGATGTGCAGAAGTGTGGATGTTTATGAAAGGTGAATTCAGGTTTCTAGGAGCTTGAGTTGTTAGTGAGTGAGTGTGTGGCTGATTTAATTGGACAGTTTGGGTTACTTCCCTTTCTCAAGTTTTTTTTTTCTCTGTCTCTCTTTCTGTTTCTCTGGATCTTACATCTTCCCATTCTTACGTGAGAAAAGATGTTTCGATGAGTTACTAATACGTATTAATTGTTATTTATATTAATTTATTCAGAGTGACACCTCTGGGTGCTGCCCCATGATAGTAGATAATTAACTTTTTTTCCTCCCCCCCCATCTCCTTTAGTGAGGAGAATGGTGTTGCTGTGGAATCAAGATTGGCAAGGATGCCAGTGTCACGTGATGCCATGCGATACAGTAGCTCTCACTCTCACCGTGGCCATTGTGTCATCTTCAATCACCGCTACTTTGACCGCCACACTGGCCTTGGGGTAGGTTCCTCCTGTTTTTTTAGCAGTAACTGAGATGGCTTGATGTTGGAATGTTTGATCTTTGAGAGTGAGTGAAGGGCTCTTCCTTATCTTCCACATCTTTGCTTTTATATTGACACTGATTCATGTACAAGAAAATGACTGGTTCATGTCCAAAAAGCATGACAGTAACCATAATGCTATTAGCATTACTGGTACTGATCTTTTCTGTCTGATTTTTGTTAAACTTCTTTATATTCGGTCAGTACTGAAGGCCAGTAAGAGTTCCAATAGGAGAGTACAGGCAGTTTTGTTATGCAGTTGGGTTATGTTGATAGAAAATGGATTGGATATTGGTTGAGCATATAGTGACCAAATACAGGTATACTCCAGTTTAACTCCTTAACCGTGGGCATGTCAGATTCGGTTCTTGCACGTCCCGCAGGGTTATTTGCGCTCCGACTGACTTTTTAAAAATATTTTGCCAAAAATCAGTTATTAGTCCTAGAATATTATAATTACATATGCATATGGCACATACCTTCAGCTTTCTCCTGGAATGTTTGTTGAGCCTTCGTTGACTAGCATAGGACCTGTGGAGACTTCTGAAGTTGGGCAACGAAGTCTCCACTTTACACTTCCCGACATCCCGTAATATGATTACCACAGCCTGATGTTATCACTAGAAACACTTTTCAATGATTTTCAAGTAGTTTGAAATCCATACTCAAAAAAAAAAAAAAAACACTGTGAAAGCAATGTTAATTACAAGCGCATACGAGCCTTCCACCTGCTTCCCACCCGCGCTCGTTTGCTGCTGGTATTCTGTCATTATTCACAAACACACTCACACTTTATATTCCTAGTACTTTATTACACGTAGATAAATCTACAGTATTTATCGATAAGTTTCCTTCAGTAATAGTAGTTTATTTTCACTCTAGGCATTCACTTTCTCATTCAGTAAACTATGTGGAGAGCGAAGCTTTCACTCTCACTGTCATAACTCCAAGTATCAGTCACTATCCATCATTATCATTGATAATTCAGCTGGTTCACATCCACAGCAGAGTCACTTAGTCCTTTACCACTTCCCACACGATGTTTAGTAGGGGTAGAGGTCACAGGGCCCTTTATAATGGGCGCAGAAGCTGCGGAAATGGAGGGGCGCAAGTGCGACGTCATTCCACCTTGAAGGACGACAGTGAACTGAATGATGAGCATATCTGGGCAGCCAAGGGTTGAAAATGTCAGCTGCTAATGTATATGCTATGAAATAATTCATAGGAAATCTAGACAATACATAATAAATTAGGTAGTTCCAGGTGAATGTAAATATCACTCAGGCTTCTCCCTTCCTTTCTTATATATATTTATATTATGAGAATAGGTCATACGGCATATTTCAAAGGGAAAATTAGCGAACGAGTGCACGTGGGATGTTGCCAAGTGATAATTAGGCAATTGGAGGTGTATGGCACTATCAATTACCTTATTTCGTTTATATATATATATTATTTTGTATAAGAATAGGGCATAGGGCTCATTTCCATGGATGAGATCAGTGGAAAAATCCGGGGAAGATTTGTGTAGCTCAGCGCGGCTGAGCAGACGACAGGAGAGGGTAATGGAGGGGAGGTAGGGAGGGGAGTCTAGAATAGGGGAAAATGGCTAAATTGTCAACAGTGGATGGGAGTACTGATGACATTAGCTGCTCTGACTGTTGTTGGACATTGGCAGTACTGATAGATGATACAAGTCACCACTTGAAAGCCCGGGCAAATTCAAAACAACACAGAATCACAAAAGTGGCGCCCTGCAGTATGATCCATTGTGCCTGACCGTCACCACAGTGCCGAGCTGCGGATAAGGTGTTAATGATGCAGTTGTTAGGTAAAAACCCATCGTTAAGCAGGGTATCGTATATCGAGGTAGTTTTAACATGTAAAGTAAGGGGACCCCCCAAACCAAGACCGAAACCGACCCAAATGAGCCCCAAAACAAGTTTAAAGCCAATCTAAATGGCCTAACAGCTGTAAAAGAAGCTAACCTAAGCCTGACACATGTAAATAACTCGTCAAAACCAACAAATAAAATACGAAATCGTGAAATATAAGTCTGGAAAAAAAATAAAATTTAGTGAACTGTACCCCAAAATGGCATTGTTCACCTCATCTATGGCTAAAACACATTAATCTTAGTCTAAAAACTGTTTATATTTCAATCTAAACACACAATTTTAGCCTAAAATATCATCAAAATTGGTAAAAAAATATTAAAACCCATTGTTAAACCAGGATTTGAACATCATTAGGTGGGGTATGGTGGTATTTCTACCCCAATCATTAAGCCAGAGTATCGCATTTAGGGTTATTGTATATCAGGGTATTACTGTAATAATAATAATAATCTGTTCTTTTCTTTCTCAAAAGCGCCAGTTCTTCCATTGGGAATTCACAAGCACTTAACCCCTTAACTGCGGGTCGTCACTTTGATGACGGTCTGGTGCAATGGATCACACCGCGGGGCATCAATTGAGTGACTCTGTTATTTTTAATTCCCCCAGGCTTTCAGGTGGTGACTTAATCATCTATCAGCACTGCCAATGTCCAACAATAGTCAGAGCTGCTAATGTCATCAGTACTCCCATCCATTGTTGACAATTTAGCCATTTTCCCCCATTCTAGACTCCCCTCCCTACCTCCCCTCCATTACCCTCCTGTGACGTCTGCTTAGCCTCTCTGCGCTAAGTAAATCTTCCCCGGATTTTTCCGCTGTTTTCATCCATTGAAATGAGCCCTATGCCCTATTCTCATGCAAAATAATATATATATACAGTAATCTCTCTACTATCCGGATGTCCACTATCCAGATACATCACTATTCTGACGTCGTAGGCTGTCCAAACCCCAAAATGCCCCAAAATTTGAAAAAATCCGAAAAAACTCCGATTTTTTCCGACCGCGTCAGTTTGAATTTCCCGCTCGCGCCGACTAGCTCCCTTCCCGTCAAATCGCCCTCCTACTAGTTTTGTCTCAACTCCCGCGAACGGTGGATGGCTGTCCGATCGTTTGCGGACTTGATTGACAGGGAGGGCCTCACTCTCAGTCAAGTCTACAACGCTGACGAAACTGGCCTATTCTATCGTTCAGTGCCCTCTAATACTCTCGCTTAGGAGATGGAGAAGCGTGTACCTGGCCCCAAGCTTTCCAAGCAACGGGTGTCTGCTTTGTGCTGTGCAAATGCTGACGGCATGCACCGGCTCAAGCCCGTTATTGTTGGACGTGCAAAGCAGCCTTGGTGCCTTCGTGGGTTAATGCATGTCCTTCCTGTCATGTGGTATCATTCTCTGAAGGCTTGGTTCACAACCAAGATCTTCAGAGATTGGTTTCACCAACACTTTGTCAAGGAGGTCATTCATTATCAGACGGAGAAACTGAAAATCCCACGCGACCAAGTAAAGGCCCTCCTGATTCTAGACAATGCACCTGTGCATCCGTCTGAGAAGGAGTTGGTGGCTGAATATGGCCGCATTAGGTGTCTGTTTTTGCCACCTAATATGACTGCTCTCATCTAACCAATGGACCAGGGAGTGATTGTGGCAGCAAAGAGGCTCTACCGACGGAGGTTTTTGGATGAGGTGATGGTTGTCTATGAGGACGAGGACGATCGCAGGGAAAGACGAGACATGCGAGGACAAAAAACTGTCGAAAACCTTCGCCGATACAACCTCAAGTCTGCCATCTACAACTGGGCCAGTGCATGGAAGGAAGTCTCTGTCAAAACTATAGAAAATGGTTGATCTCGGCTGCTTCATGGAAGTGACGTGGTGCACGATTTTGGAGGTTTTGATGTGGATGACTTCCATGCAAGGCTTTGTTCGGGTGGAGCCAATGTGGATGTCGACGAAGTGCGTGAGTGGTTGGATGACGACGAGGGCAATCCTGGGTATCAGATCATGTCTGATGTCGAGGTCGCATCTACTGTTCCCGGTCCGAGTACCCAGCTGGAGGATTCTGATGAGGACAGCGACGATGATGCGGACTCCTCATGGCTTGCCACTACTCCAATCATCCCCAAGCTGAGCGCACTGCGGGAACATGTGGAGTTTGTCCTTGACTACCTAGAACACCCGGACTGCGACTGGGAGATGGGGACCTTGGGACTTATGGATGAAGTGCGAGCTTTCAGGCAGGCTAATCATTAATCGTCAGAATCGTCGTTGCTTGCGTCACTCAACCATTGACAGTTTTTTGAGACCTCTGCAGGAGGCTGTAGCACGGGCCGAACAGGGTGGTACTCCCGAGGGGAATGGGAATGCTGGTGAGAATTTCAACCTTAGTGAAGGCATGTACAAGCTAGATCCTATAATGAGGTCCCTGGTGGAAATGTCCCTTCCTGCACCGACACAGGTGGGGGCAGACAAGAATTACACCTAACCTGCCTGGTGGTGTCCCCCCCTTTCGCTCTTGGGAAATCCCCGCTTACAGTAATCCACCCCGTCCCACCTCACCTTTACCCCTCCCTTCCACACACACATGCATAAAATGGAGCCCTTGTATTGTCAAAATGTCATTCCCTCTCTCTATCTTGACCACTGAAGATGGTGGCAGTGTCCACCGAAACTGTTTGGTACACATATTCTTTGTCTTCAAGTGTGGGTTTTATTTTCCGTTGCCACTAGTATTGAAGTGCACCATCTGTGAAAAAGGTGAATGCCATTGATTTGTGTGAAAGATGATTTCCATAATGATTTTCATGTCTAACCTGTTTTCAGCATGCTGTAAAGTGGTAAAAAATTCCCATAAATGTAAATCATGATTTCCTGCTTTCAATTTATTTTTTCATGCATGGTTACAATTAGTATTGAAGTGCACCAGCTGTGAAAAAGATGAATGCCATTGATTTGTGTGAAAGATGATTTCCATAATGATTTTCATGTCTAACCTGTTTTCAGCATGCTGTAAAGTGGTAAAAAATTCCCATAAATGTAAATCATAATTTCCTGCTTTTAATTTTATTTTTTCATGCATGGTTACCACTAGTGTTGAAGTGCACCAGCTATGAAAAAGGTGAATGCCATTGATTTTCATGTCCGGTACCTTAACTAAGCTGCCAGCTCAGTGAACAGCTGTGCCAAACTTACCTCAAATTCATCCTTTTGGGGTTAAATTTAAATGAATTCATGCTTTGTGTTCATTATTTTAGTGCACTAGCTGTGAAAAACGTGAAAGCCAGTGAATTTCATGTCCTGTCCTAACCTAACCTAACCTAACCATTTTTCTGGTAACAGTTTACATCATTTACTGTATTTGATGCTTTGTATCCAATAATTTAGTGCATAAAATGTGAGAAAAGATAATTTTCATACTGGCTGCCACATTCGTTACTAACTTGCACTAAGCTGTCAACTCAGTGAACACCTGTGCCTTACTTAACTCAGATTCATCATTTTTTGGGGTTAAAATAAAATGAATTCATGCTTTGTGTTCATGATTTTAGTGCATAAAAGGTGAGAAAGGGTGATTTCCATAGTGATTTCCATGTCCGATACTTACTTACACTATGGTGGCAAGTTGTGTGCACCTATGCCTTACTCACCTCCAAATCACCATTTTTTATTCAATTAATTCATTTTTTGTGTGCATTATTTATGTGAAAGGGGACCTAAATAAGTGCTATGCATGTCCGGTAGGGAGGTAGGAAGGTGGTTTTCTGATTTAAGTTAGGTTAGGTTAGGGTCAGAAATGACGGGTGCTGGAGCTTCAGGGCCACTATCCGGACAAGACCACTGTCTGGACATGCCTTTGGCTCTATTTCATCGGATAGTGGAGGGATTACATAAAAAAAAAATGTTTTTAGTGCCTGTAGCTCCTTTTGTTGTAAATAATACTATGATCATTTGTTTTGCACAAATTGGTAATGCAGTTATTGCATGATAATGAAATTCCCAATGTCACCAACCAAGGAAAAACTGCCACCCATCACAAGATTGTTTAATTTTCGACATCAGAGTCGGTTAACCAAACCCTGTTCACTTTGTGTGCCCTCTTTGTCACTAAAAGGAAGGGAGAAATTATAACAATGTTATTTTACTCACAGTTACATGGAAGAGAGGCTGTAATATAGGCAAATAGAATAAAAAATTGATTGGGTGAGTCTACCATCTCTGTATTGGGACAGTTATTATTCTTTCCTTCCTTTAATATCGATAAGTTTTATTTTACATTCTTTTCATGTATTTGTCCATCAAAGCAAAAATAAATACAGTAGTGTTACGAGAAACATGTAATGATTCTTCGTTAAGAAATAGTAGCATGACACAGGTGAAGATTGTATGTTACAGTCATAAACAATAACAAACTCATGTGTATCTACTGCCCTGCTGGACCTGCTGTATAAAGATCATGGAAAACTGTTGCATAGAAAAATGGACAGTGCCTAGGCTGAAGTTTTTCCTGAAGTCTAGAGGAATACCCTGTTCAGGGTACACAAAACCCCAGTTGGTTAGACTTTTTGTACGATATTTTGGAGCCTTCGGCATTGTCGGATTTCGGCCAGCCGTCTTGCCTCTGCACGATTTCAGCCTTAAACATTGTACAGTTTTCATGTGAAAAACTTTGCAGAGTTTCTTCATCATTTTGGAGATGAAGCATTGTTCTTTTAGAAAACTAAATTACAGTATTTGGTTTTCAAACCAAAGGTGCAGCTAGAGACTTGTAAATATGTGATGAATGCTGTCATTCCAATTGTGCTTTCACGTCTTCTATAGTAACATTTTCCTGCATTTATCACACTAACGCATATCTAGGAAATTAGTATAACTACTAAATAATATCATGAAGAGCTTACATATGGAATATCAGTAACTATCACGGGAGAGATTTTTAAAGATATGCGACTTCTGTGGTCTCTGCGTGAGTAGCCCGACTTCCATATTGACCCAGCTGGCGATCAATGGCAACTCTGAGTTAGTGACAGTGGGAATTATGTGATAACAAAAGTACAGAACCTGTGGGACTGATCCTAAATGGTATGGGACACCCCACTTGTAAACCCAAATTTTCCCTTCTACAACAATTTAGACCCACTAACTACATACAGTAAAGTCCCAGGTTACGTCGGTATCGACTTACGACAAATCGAGGTTACGACAGTCGGTTCGCGAGAGGAATTTTTAAATATAAGAAAATAAAGAAAAAATACGTAAAGCTCAGTTTTTAAAGTGTTGCTGTTTACTGCAAGATGTCTCTGGTGTTTTCCCACCTCATGCTTGACTACCAACAAACCAACAATCGCTCTCAGTCTCGCTGCTACTACTGTACCACCTGTAATTTTCTTGTGTTTGTTTTTCGCCTGATTCCACGATGCCTAAGAGACAGCTTCCTAGTGACCATAATGACTCCAAGAAACGCAAGACCATCACATTACGTGAAAAAGTCGATATTATTAAGCGTAATGAGAAAGGAGAAAAAGCATCAGTGATTGAGTGAGGAAAAAAAAGCCATCAAAATTGATGTTAGAAATGCTTACATTATCGTGCTGGTAATGATGTTCATATTTCATATTTTACGGCAGTATTTTACGGTAAACTTTATTGTATGATGAAGTATGAAAAGTGTTTGATTTTAGGAATAAAATGTGTGTTGGCAGTGTGCACGTGTGTAAGGACGGGAGAGTGAGGGAGCGGCAGCCTGACTCAGTTGTGGGTGAGGCAGGTGCGGCATAACTCGGTTGCCATGACGATGAGAAATGCCGTTACTGCAGCGAGTGAGCTACTGTGACGAAGACTCGTAGCAAGTACAACTTATATTTTATTCAATAAATATCATCAGTTCAAAAGACTGTGTTTCTTATACAAACCTGTTATAAGATTATTACATGTATAGTATGTGATGTATGGTTGAAAAATGTGTAAAACTCGACTTACATTCAAAATCGGCTTACGTCATGTCTCAGGAATGGAACTCTGACGTAACCCGGGACCATATTGTACATACTGTTATGGGAAGTATCAGAATCACACATAGGCATGGTGAGGTTAATAGAAAGTGATGAAAAGGGCACAGTAAGAAAGAATCTTGTACCATATAGAGACCTGGGATAGGTTTGAGGTTAGGGGTTTTGAGGGATAGAAGAGTTAGTGGTCTCCGCCACCCAGGTTTAACCTCTTGGGTAGGGCCTCATCTTTGAATCCCTCAAAACCATCAGAAACCACAGACTTTGCACCATCATTTTAGGCACAAACTAGCTCAAGTGCTTGATAATAAATCCTTTTAGCCCAAAAATGTGCAATAGCAGCAGGAATGCAGATTTACATATGGCAGTGATACCAAAAACTGGTATCACCCAGTGCATGATAACCAAGGGATCATTGCAGTGTTAAGTGTTTATTAAGTAAATATGCATCCAGGCAGTGCCAGCCAGTTTCCTTTGTTGTGTATGTAGCTATTTGCTTGCTTTCAGATGTACTTATTTCTGTCTATGCATATTACTCTCACTTTGAATAAATGACAACATCCGCAGTGCCTATAGCTGAACAGGTATTAAGTGTAGATGAGACAGTCCTATGGTGAAATGACATAAATGGCAGAAGCCATTGCACATCACTTAGCACTGTCAGGGTAACATGGGACAGGTATTGCATGGGATATTCGTGTGAGAATGCCAGAGGTCAAGGTCAGGCAGGTGACACATGGGGAAAGAGAGGGAAGAGGATGCAGACTATGCATGTTCAGCAGCCATTTTTGATGGCCATGTTGACATATGTCACTCCGGAGGACTTTCAAATGTCAGCGCCTGGTGGTTTGTGTTGGGGGGGAGGGGGCAGATTTCTAGAATTTTTGTGGGCATTTTTTTTTTCTTCTTCTTCTTCTTTTCACTTCACTGTGCTTGTCACTTATGGGTAGGGCTTGTCTGTCTGCTCAAATTGATGCATACGAAACCCACACAAATGGTGAGGTAACTGTATACTCTTATCCTTACTTTTTTTCATTTTTTCTGGCAGGAACGAAATGGAACAGACCGTGACCGTGACCAGATGCAGCAGTTGTTCAGGAACCTGGGGTTTGACGTACAGGTCCATAACAACCTTACTGTGGCTGAAATCAAAGCTGTCATTCAGGACTGTAAGTTCTAGACATCATGCTTCTTTACTCAGTCATATAAGGTAGTGGTGATCAGTAAACAGACCAGTGGCTTGTGAAGAGGGAAATTTTACAGCTTGGTATTTTTCAGAAACTTTTATAAAACTCAGGTAATTAGTGGACTGTGGTCAACATCCGTAAGCTTTGTACTGATGTGAGATATTGTTTTTATGCAGGAAAACAGCTATCCAACCTCTAGTGAGCATTACTTCAGATACCTTACTCTCTTCTAGGAACCATCCTTCATGGAATGACCAGTTCAGAAATGTCTCAGAGTTATTTCATCCATATCCTATCTCATGTTTGGGGAGGCTTCCCACATATAGCTCTTCTCAGTGAGGTGGAGTCAAAGGCTTTCCATCCCATTAACTCACCTCCTCTTACTGGCTCCCTTCAACCTCTCTCTCATCGCTGCACTGTTGCATCTTTATCTGTTTTTTGTTGCATCTTCAAAGGTCACTGCTCCTCTGAACTGTCCCCTAGCATATCTCCACCTAGCAACCAACTCTCATCCCTTTTCTCTCAAACTCTCTAATGCAAGAGTTAACCTTTGCTCCCATTCCTCCATGTATGCAACAGTTCAGCTCTGGAACTGTCTTCCATTGTGTGTATTTCCTACTGTCTGTGACCTGCAGTCTTCCAAACACACTGTGTCCAGGCATCTCAAAATGAACAGATCTTAAAATTAGTTTTTTTTTTTTTTTTTTTTGAGGGAACAATCTTACGGGCACCTGGCCTCTATTCCTTCTTCCTTGCATTAAAAACAAAGAAAGAAAAAAAAGACCCTCACTTTACCATACCCTGCTAGACCGGTTATCAGCTTTAACATACATTTTGAGGGGCCCCCAGACAAATTGTCTTAAGTGATATCATCCAGTAATTGGAAAAAATCATGAGGACCTGCCAGACAACTCTGGGCCCATCAGACACTGTTTTGCATTTAATGTATGCTGTTCATTACATGGATTGTTTATGCATGCCTACCGGATCGTTTCCCACATGTGGCATGACTCAGAATGCAGTTACCAACACAGGTGACAGTTTTCCCATCCACATGGGATAGGCTGGGGAGCGAGAAGCGGTGGCACGTCAGGCTATTTTTGGGCTATTTCCGGTAGGCTTGTGCAGGTTGAAGGCTGTGGACACACTGTACTGCTTGTGGTCAGCATCTGTTTTGCTGAGTCTTTCATTGTGTTAACAACTCTGCCAGTGCATCCCGCATCTCTCAAGTGTGAGTACTGTATTGTGAAAAGTGTTACCCACATTGATTGTGAAAAATGGCTCCTTGTAAGAAACCACCCTTTTCTCCTCTGAGAAAGCAAAGAGGAAGATTTTGAGCCATGTGGAATTGATGGAAGTGATCGAGGTGGGTTACAAGAGGATGGAATAAAGGCTGAATATAAAAGGGAAGTGGAGGATCGATTGGGTAAATATAGATTGGAGCAAATGGGGGACGTGGAAGGTGTGTGCAAGATATTCACAGAAGAAATCTGTGCAGCATGTGAAGTCATGTGAGGTGGTGTGTGGGGTGAAGAGAAGACGAAAGGGGGTTCAGGGAACAGCATGGTGGACGGAAGAGGTGAGAGAGGCTGTGGCACAAAAGAAGAAAGCCAACGAAGTCAGTGGGGGTGTGAAAGATAAAAATGGTAGATTACTGGTGGAGAAAGGAGAAAAACTAAACAGATGGAGAGAACACTTTAATGAACTGTTGAGTATAGAGAATGAGAGTAATGCAAGTATAAGTGGCTGGGGAATGGTGGGGAGAAGGAGGGTTGTGAGAAGAGAGGAAGAAATCAGTAGGATGAAAGTGGTGGAAGCAATGATGAAAGTTAAAATGGGGAAAGCCCCAGGAATTGATGGAGTGTGTGGTGAAATACTGAAGCATGGGGGAGTGATAATAATAGAATGGATGTGGAAGGTGTGCAGATTGGCGTGGGAGGAGGGTAGAGTCCCGGAGGATTGGAAGTCGGGTATAATTATTCCTCTGTACAAAGGAAAAGGGGAAAAAGCAGTTTGTGGTAATCATAGGGGCATTTGCCTTCTCAGTGTAATAAGAAAAGTATATGGTAGGATACTTATTGACAGAGTTAGGGAAATAACAGAGGAATTAGTTGGAGAAGAACAGGGAGGTTTTAGGAAGGGAAGAGGTTGTGTAGACCAGATATTCATTCTTAAATCCTTTGTGGAAAAGTTTCCAGAGAAGGGAAAGAAGTTGTATGCAGCCTTCATGGATCTGGAGAAAGCATATGACAGGGTAGATAGACAAGGATTGTGGAAAGTATTAAGAATATATGGAGTGGATGGGAAGTTGTTGAAGGCAGTGATGAGTATGTATGAGGGTGCTAAGGCTGCAGTGTGTGTGGATGGCAATCTTAGTGAATCTTTCCATTTGAAGGTTGGTTTGAAACAAGGATGTGTCATGTCTCCATGGTTGTTCAATCTGTACATGGATGGGGTTATAAAAGAGATACAAGGTCGGGCAGTGGATGTTGGAGCGGCCCTAGTGAGAGAGGGCAGTGTTTGGAAACTCCCTGTACTGTTGTTTGCAGGTGATACTGTGTTGTTGAGCGAAGTTGAAGGGTAG
The DNA here is from genome assembly GCA_018397915.1 of Birgus latro. Taxonomy (NCBI): domain Eukaryota; kingdom Metazoa; phylum Arthropoda; class Malacostraca; order Decapoda; family Coenobitidae; genus Birgus; species Birgus latro. The sequence goes on from JAGKTI010000074.1 coordinate 122,262, forward strand.
CTGCAAGGCTTGGTAGATGAGTTTGGGAGAGTGTGTAAGAAACGGAATCTAAAGGTGAATGTAGGGAAGAGTAAAGTGATGGTCTTCGAGAGAAGTGAAGGCAGTGAATGTACAGTGAGATTGGATGGGGAGGATATGGAGAATGTGAGTGCATTTAAGTACTTGGGTATTGTGATGAGTAAGGATGGAAGTCTGGAGGGTGAAGTGCTTGAAAGGGTGCAGCAGGGAAGGAAGGTTGCTGGTTCGTTGAAAGCAGTGATAAGAAACAGGGAGGTGAGCATGGAAGTGAAAAAGTTGTTACAGGACAGTATTGTGATATCAGCTCTAACATATGGAAGTGAAGCTTGGACCCTGTTGGAAGGACAGAAGTCGAGAGTGAGAGCAGTGGAAATGAGTTTTTTGAGAGGAGCATGTGGAGTCACATGGAGAGACAGACTAACAAATGAGAAAGTGAAGGAGCGTTGTGGTGTGGTTGTAGACGTGATAGGAAACGTTAGGAGAAACACGTTAAGGTGGTTTGGGCATGTGGAGAGGATGGAGAGTGAGAGACTGACGAGGAGAGTGTATGTGAGTGAGGTCGAGGGGGCGAGAGGGAGGATGAGATGGAGGGATGGAGTGGAGAGGTACATGAGAGTGGGGGGTGTGAGTTGGGAGCAGGATGGTGAAATGGCGGGGGACAGAGCGACATGGAGGCGATTTGTTTGTGGCCACCCCATGCGGCATTGAGGCATCTGGCAATAGATAGATAGATCGAGGTGTGCGATGACCAAGAGCTGACTGTGTGTATGTATGTATGTTTATATACAGTAGTCCCCCCCTTATCCGCGGGGGATAAGTTCCAAGGCTCCCAGTGAATACCTGAAACCCTCAGATAGTACCGAACCCTATACAGTAATCCCTCAATTATCTGATGTGATAGAGCCATCGGTACATCCGGATTCAGACCAAATCGGATATGGAGCAATATCCAACCTACCAACACCCTACCCATACCCAGCTTATGTATACAGTACCACTCCTAATTGTGACAGTATTCTTCAGTCTTTCATTTACTGTATTTAGTCATCAGAACACACATGGGAATATCCAGTATAATGTTAGACATTAAGAAAACAATGCATAAACAATAAAACCCCCCCAAAATCCGCAGTACTTACCACCTAGTGAATCGCGGACAGGCGTCGTAACCCGCTAGCCTCCAGATGGTGTTTTACAAATGTCAAACACCTCCTCCTCCATCTGCTGGAGCTGAGCAATGAATGGGGACATGCAGCAAGGTGATGGAGGCCTACCCACCTCAGGAAACTCTGAAGACAGCTACAAGCTTACATCTGACGGCGACTCAGCAGCTGTCTATTTGCTTCATTATGGATCCAAGAGTGAAAACTGGGGATGAGGTGGTGGTGGTGGTGGGGAGGACAGGCTCGCACACTTAGGGGTCGCAGGCTTGAAGAAGGAGTCAGTCATGGTGTGACGATTGGTGTGACTATTCTGACGGAGGATGACAGTGTCCCTGAATGCCCACAGATCCATCACCAGCCTCAGTGGCACCAAATCACTGTTGCAGTGCAGATGCGTAGCATATTCAAGCACCTGCTCAATGCCGGCACGTAGCACATCAAGATGAGGGAGTGGTGGAGTGGTGGGGTGCAAGAGTCAGGGTCCTCGTCCTCACCCTCATCACCGTCTTCTGTCTGCCCCTCATAGACAGCAGCAGTGATGTCCTCATAAGACAAAGTCTAAATACCTGGATCACCGCCATTGTCGTCCAACCACTCCTCATATCGTCGAAGTCCACATCCTTGCCTGCCGTATATAGATGAAGGTGGAAATTGTCCATGTCACGTCCCTCAAAGTCATGCACAGCCTTGTATCCCTGAAGGAGACAAGACCAACCACTTTCGAGGATTTTGGCGGAGACTTCTTTCCAAGCATTCAATCAGTTGAACACCGCAGAGATGATGTTGTAACGGTGAAGATTTTCCAAGATCCGCTCCCCGCGTGTGTCGGCCCCTTGCTCATCCTTTAGCACCACCATCACTTCATCGAGGAACCTTTGACAGTACAGTAAGACCTCACTATAACGGACTAATTGGGGCTCAGGCCAGTCCGAAATATGCGATTTTCCGATAAAAGCAACATCTGGACTTACCCCTGCTAATCCAGACTTTTTCCGATATATCAGACATTAGTCCGGATTGCATCAGTGGTTTTCACCACCATTGCAGTATTGTACTGTGTTATACCTTCACTACATTAATCAAATGGTATAATAATACTGTACTGTGCACTGAAAAACATGTCTTTTACTTGTCTTATTGTGTTGAACATAGCTGAAGTTGTCAGGCAGTCCAGACTGCTTTCTGGCTATATCGGACTTTTTCCGATATACAGTAAAACCTCGATATAACGGACTTCAGTAGACCGGAATTTGCTTTTATCGGACTTGAGGAGCTACCGGACTAAACTCCTATATATCGCAAAAAGTCCGATATAGCCAGAAAGCAGTCCAGACTGCCTGACAATTTCAGCTATGTTCACCACAATAAGACAAATAAAAGACATGTTTTTCAGTGCACAATAAAGTATTATTATACCATTTGATTAATGTAGTGAAGGTATAACACAGTACAATACTGCAATGGTGGTGAAAACCACTGATGCAATCCGGACTAATGTCTGATATATTGGAAAAAGTCCGGATTAGCAGGGGTAAGTCCGGATGTCGCTTTTATTGGAAAATCGCATATTTCGGACTGGCCTGAGCCCCAATTAGTCCGTTATAGTGAGGTCTTACTGTATAGGAGTTTAGTCCAGTAGCTCCTCGAGTCCGATAAAAGCGAATTCCGGTCTACTGAAGTCTGTTATATCGGGGTTTTACCGTATTATCTCTTCACTGCCACGATAACACCTTGGTCCGTTGGTTGAATGAGAGCAGTTGTATCAGGTGGCAGAAGCATGCACATGATACGACCGTTATCAGCAAACAGTTCTTTCTTGGTCGGATGTGTAGGGGCATTGTCGATTAGCAGGAGTGCCTTTATCTGGTTGTGAGGGATACTAAGTTCCTCCGTTTGATAACGGATAACCTCCTTGACAAAGTGTCTGTGAAACCAATCTCCGAAAATCTTACAGGTAAACCAGGCCTTCATAGAATGGCAGTGCTGGGCAGGTGCGCAAGGACTTGCACATAGCGCAATTGTGCACCCTTGTGCTTCGGTGAATATCGTTTGCTCATTGCGCACTGCACGAGACTTGCACAATATTGCGCTTTTGCACATGAAAGGCAGGTGCACAAGCGCAAATTTAGCTGTGCTTGCACACCTGTCTTATGGATTGCACACTGCACAATCCACAGGACATGTGGTTTGGGAGCTGCCCTCATGACTGGATAAGGGATGGGGAGGCTCAGGCGGGTCACGAGGGTTCTGATTGTTTGGGGAAGGTGGGAGGGTAGTAGCATTTCTTAAAATGCTTCAACAGAAATAGTCTATCTATCTATCTATTGCCAGATGCCTCAGTCCCGCATGGGGTGGCCACAAACAAATCGCCTCCATGTCACTCTGTCCCCTGCCATTTCACTACCATTCTCCCAACTCACACCCCCCTCTCTCATATACCTTTCCACTCCATCCCTCCATCTCATCCTCGACCTCCTCCTCCCTCTCGCCCCCTCCACCTCATTCACATACACTCTCCTCGTCAGTCTTTCACTCTCCATCCTCTCCACATGCCCAAACCACATTAGCGTGTTTCTCCTAACGTTTCCCATCATGTCCACAACCATACCACAACGCTCCTTCACTTCCTCATTTGTTAGTCTGTCTCTCCATGTGACTCCACATGCTCCTTTCAAATAACTCATTTCCACTGCTCTCACTCTTGACTTCTGTCCTTCCAACAGGGTCCAAGCTTCACTTCCATATGTTAGAGTTGGTATCACAATACTGTCATGTAACAACTTTTTCACTTCCATGCTCACCTCCCTGTTTCTTATCACTGCTTTCAACGAACCAGCAACCTTCCTTCCCTGCTGCACCCTTTCGAGCACTTCGCCCTCCAGACTTCCATCCTTACTCATCACACTGCCCAAGTACTTAAATTCACTCACATTCTCCATATCCTTCCCATCCAGTCTCACTGTACATTCACTGGCTTCTCTTCTCTCGAAGACCATCACTTTACTCTTCCTTACATTCACCTTTAGATTCCGTTTCTTACACACTCTCCCAAACTCATCTATCAAGCCTTGCAGCTTCCCTTCGTCTTCACTCAACAACACAGTATCACCTGCAAACAACAGTACAGGGAGTTTCCAAACACTGCCCTCTCTCACTAGGGCCACTCCAACATCCACTGCCCGACCTTGTATCTCTTTTATAACCCCATCCATGTACAGATTGAACAACCATGGAGACATGACACATCCTTGTTTCAATCCAACCTTCAAATGGAAAGATTCACTCAGTTTGCCATCCACACGCACTGCAGGCTTAACACCCTCATACATACTCTTCACTGCCTTCAACAACTTCCCATCCACTCCATATATTCTTAATACCTTCCACAATCCTTGTCTATCTACCCTGTCATATGCTTTCTCCAGATCCATGAAGGCTGCATACAACTTCTTGCCCTTCTCTGGAAACTTTTCCACTAAGGATCTAAGAATGAATATCTGGTCTACATAACCTCTTCTTTCCTAAAACCTCCTTGTTCTTCTCCAACTAATTCCTCTGTAATTTCCCTAACTCTGTCAATATGTATCCTACCATATACTTTTCCTATTACACTGAGAAGGCAAATGCCCCTATGATTACCACTCGCTGCTTTTTCCCCTTTTCCCCAATTATTACCACTCGCTGCTTTTTCCCCTTTTCCCCAATTCTCCGGGACTTTACCCTCCTCCCACGCCAGTCTGCACACCTTCCACATCCATTCTGTTACTATCCCTCCCCCATGCTTCAGCATTTCACCACACACTCCATCAGTTCTTGGGGCTTTCCCCATTTTAACTTTCTTCAATGCTTCCACCACTTCCATCCTACTGATTTCTTCCTCTTTTCTCACAACCCTCCTTCTCCCCACCATTCCCCTGCCACTTATACTTGCATTACTTTCATTCTCTATGTTCAACAGTTCATTAAAGTGTTCTCTCCATCCGTTTACTTTTTCTCCCTTCTCCACTAGTAATCTACCATTTTTATCTTTCACACCCCCACTGACTGCGTTGGCACCCTGTCTAGCTCTCATTTCCTCTTCCAGAACATTTTCTTACATTCCCTTCACTTTGCATTCAAATTCCTTCCAAATTCCTCATCTGCTCTCTTCTTACGCTCTCTTACTAATCTTTTCACCTCTCTCCTCCTCACTACATATAACTCTCTCGTCCTTCTCTCAGCTTCTTCGATCCCCCCTGTTCCTCATCCACTCATTATATGCTTTCTTCTTTTGTGCCACAGCCTCTCTCACCTCTTCAGTCCACCATGCTGTTCCCTGAACCCCCTTTCGTCTTCTCTTCACCCCACACACCACCTCACATGCTGCACAGATTTCTTCTGTGAATATCTTGCACACACCTTCCACGTCCCCCATCTGCGCCAATCTGTATTTACCCAATCGCTTCTCCACTTCCCTTTTATATTCAGCCTTTATTCCATCCTCTTGTAACTTTTCTACCCTCCTTGTAACAAATACTTCCTCCTGTCCTTCCCTTCTTCTCTTCCTCTATCTTGTTTGGATTCTGATTCTGGCCACCACCAAGTGGAGGTCAGAAAGTCCACTCCCCCAACCTCTATATACTCTTGCATCCATTACATGTCTTCTCATCCTTTCATCCACACACACATTGCCTTCCGTTCATTCATTCCACCGTCCACTCTTCTCACCTCTCGCCATGTATACCTATGGATCATTTTGTGCCTGAAGAGGGTATTAGCTACCACCAACCCCCTTCCAGCACAGATGTCCACTAAAGCAATGTCATTCTCATCCATCTCTGCAGGCACACCCCACTCACCAACCACTCCATCCACCTTCTCATTCCCTACTTTTCCATTCATATCTCCAGTCAGAAACACTCTCTCATTCCTTTCAAACTTTCCCAAGCAGGCTTCCACATTTGTCCAGAACTCTTCTCTCACTTTACTTACACGATCTTGCGTTGGCGCATACACTCACACAATTGCCCACATTTGTAGTCCAACTTTCACTCTTACCCACACAATCCTTGACCCAACTGATCCATACTCACTTACATTCTCCTTCCATCTGTATTTTAATATTTTTAAAATTATTAATAAAAAATAATGAATTAAAAGTACATTATTTATTAAGAGTAGTTTATGCCATTATAGAGTAGGTGGTGGCGACCATCATCCACTCACTTGATGTAGTGCTGCCTACTTCTTCCTTACCCTTTATTATTATTTTTCTGTGCCCACCCTCCTCTCTTCCTGTTTCTCCCATCTTTCCTGTCACTTCTTATTGCTTTTCTTTCCTTTGCAGGTGGCTTTACATTGAGTGACAAGCCAAATGGTTTCCTGTAAGCCAAGAAACCATTTACAACCCTGGGTGGTGACCATATAACCAAACCATACGTGCTCCTTACGTATCAACAAGTGGGTTGGTGGAGGGTTAGTGCCCCTCCCCATAAAACAAATAACTCAAAGTCAAATGGCCACCCCTTACTGGATTATGGTGTCAGGCAATAGATAGGTAGATAGATTATGCTATTCCTTACAGAAATCATTAAATCATGTTATATAAATCAAATATCCTCAGCCTAATAATTTATTAGGCTGTGGATATTTAATTTAAATAATACATTTTAGTGATTTTTGTAAGGAATTGCATATGCTATTGTGTATCTACAGTGCACCCCCACACAATGTGAGGTCAACCCAGAAAATGCTTATTTTTATAGAATTCGAAATCTGCGAATTGAACTTCCCAACATGCGAATCGGCTGTATGATTGCAAGGCAAAAATGGACTTTCCGCCATTTCTACGAGTTTTGGGCTGTACAATGCGAGTCATCACATGAAGGCAGGTGGCTGGCAATGAGCCATGTTCAAAATGGCGGACAGCTGGTGAGCTGTTCCTGGGTAAACAAACACTTCTCCATATTGCCGTGAGAACGAATGTCGTACCTCGCATCTTGTGGTCCGTTTTAGCATCCTAGCAGTACTCACCTGTTCATCTTGGTCTCAGCTGTTGACTTTAAAGGCTTTATGGCACCTTCATGAGACCTCAGCTGTGACAGTGAGAGAAACAATGGGGTGCTCTGCCCAGCGGGGCAAGAGTATATGACCCGAGCCTTGAATACCCACCCACCCCCTCCCTACTTAACAAGCCCAGAAGTCACTTAAATAAAGATACATGGTGTTCTACTTGTTGTTTTATTTGTTGGTCCAGCTTAAAGTACCATGAGACCTCAGCTGTGACAGTGAGATAAACAACGGGGAGCTCTGCCCCGCGGGGCAAGAGTAAACGACCCGAACCTTGAATACCCACCCACCCCTTCCCTACTTAACAAGTCCAAAAGTCACTTAAATAAAGGTACATGGTGTTCTGTTTGTTGTTTTATTTGTTGGTCCAGCTTAAAGTACTGTTAGACAAAGTATTAGCAGGGTAGAGTAAGCTGGAAGGGGACCCGAAGACCAAGCCCTGGGTAGGCTGTCCACCATATACCATTTTTCCCATAAGTTCCTTTCTTCACACAATAAAAATCATAGAATGCGAGGGTTTCTGCCCCCCATTAACTCACATTGTGTGATGGTGCACTGTATATTAAATTATTAAATAAAATGACTTGAGAAAATGCAGACAGAAGTAAAATTGGCAACATCACATCCTTGTTTCCCTGTCCCTCCGCTCTGCTCACTCCTCTGTATGAACTACCATGAGTTAACAACGCCTTGCTCCAGTCCTGCGCCTTAGTCACTTAGTGTGTGTGAAGTGAATCATTTTATTTCACAGTAAATTATTTCAATTGAATTTGTCAGTAATGGATGCCCCCAGTACCAGGAGTACCAGCTGTACTGCCCAGTCTTGGCAGCCAGATGCAGAGTGTGAAATTCAAATGACTGAGAGAAAGGAAATAAATGAGTTATTTGAAAGGAGCATGTCTAGTTACATGGAGAGACAGACTGACAAATGAAGTGAAGGATTGTTGTGGTGTGGATGTGGATGTGATAGGAAGTGTTAGGAGAAACACATTAAGGTGGTCTGGCTATATGGAGAGGATGGAGGGTGAGAGACTAATGAGGAGAGTGTATGTGAGTGAGAGGGAGGGGGAGGCCAAGGATGAGATGGAGGATGGAGTGGAGCGGTATATGAGAGAGGAGGGTGTGAGCTGGGAGCTGGCCAGTGAAATGGCGGGGGACAGGGTGACTTGAAGGTGATTTGTTGTTTGTGGCCAGTGGCCATCCCTTACGGGATTAAGGCGTCTGGCAATAGATAGATAGAATAATAATAAAGTAAGTATGCTAGTTTATTTAAATATCTTAGTATTTTACAGTAATTCCCACAAATATATGCAAATCGTTTGCGCTAGCGCTTTGCGACATTGCATGAGCTAAATATTAGATTGCTCAGTTGTGCCAATTACAGATATTAGAACATAATAATAAATAAAAGTAATTAAGTAAGTATGCTAATTTAGTTAAATATCTCAATATATTACAGTAATTCCCATAAATATATGCAGATGGTTTGCGCTTGCTCTTTGCAACATTGTGCAATCTGAATATTACTCAGATTGTGCACTTGCGCTTGCACAAGGTAGTGAACTGTAGATTGCGCATTGCGCTTGTGCAAGGTCCTTTTACGTTTGTGCTGCCCAGCACTGTAGAATGGTACCTCACAATGGGCAGGCTATCCATCAACCCACGGAGACAACGTGGCCATTTTGCGCATTCAAAAATAATAGGCTTGTCGTGGTGCATCCTGTTAGCATTGGCACAGCACAAGACCAAGACTCACTGTTTGGACATCTTCCGACCAGGCACAGACTTCTCCCTCTCTTCTACCAGGGTGTTGGTGTGCAAACACTGGTAGAAGAGGCCAGTTTTGTCAGCATTGTACACTTGACCGAGAGGAAAGCCCTCCTCTTGATCAGGTGCTACACTTTCTGGCAAAATGACTCAACATCCTCCACTGTTGTGTCCAAAGCCTCACCATGTGTCTTACAGCCAGTAAAATCCAGGTCGAAGTTTGAACTGGAAGAGCCAACCCTCACATGTCTTGAAGTTGTGCACATTGTGTAGGTGTGCAAACTTTCTTTATATCAAATAACGATGAACGGGCCAGATCATATTTTCACAACGTGTAAAGTGGTCGAGCCTGATCAGCCTTACTCAATATCACGCTCCATCTCCTGAGTCAAAAGCTTCCTCTTTCTCTTCTCGGGTTGTGCTGGAGCCATCATCACACACATGAGAAAGCCATAGAGGGAAATCAAGGCCTGAAGAAGGTAGGGAACCACCACAAATACAACAGTGGAAGCAGCCATAGTTACAAGCATATCCACACTCGTGAGAGAAAGGCGGGAACTGTGGTGTGGTACTGCCACGTGAACGCAGGGCTGCCATGTCTCAACCCATGCTTGGCTTTGAGTACTCAAGTAAAAAGCACCAAACTGACCTGTGAGTGCAAGGGTCAGTTTCGCTCGGCCAGGCAAATGTTGCCACATGGCAGCAACACTGGATCCCCATACATTATGGTCTCAGGGAGTGTCTGAGTAATCCAGCTGGCCAGGTGACTTTGACCATTTGGTAGGGAGGTGGATGGCAGTGGGTGCCCATGAGCATCTGAGTAATCCAGGCAGCCTTGGGACTTTGACCATTCGGGGAGGAACCAGATGGCCATATTTGCTGAGTATGTGGGTTAGGGTCTGTATTACTCACTTGCCGCCAGTAGTGTCCGAGTGATCTGGGCGGCCGAGAGATTTTGAGCGATTGGTGAGGAGGTGGATGGTCATATTTGCTGAGCTTGTGGGTTAGGGTCTGTATTACTCACCCATGGCTGGTAGCGTCCGAGTGATCCGGTGGCTGGGGGACTTCGACTGTTCGGTGAGGAGGCAGATGATCATATTTGCAGAGCTTATGGGTTAGGGTCTGTATTACTCACGCGCAGAAGGTCACTTCTGAGTGATCCGAGCAGCTGGGGGACTCTGAGTGTTTGTTGAGGAGACGAATGACCATTTTTGCTCAGCTTGTGGTTTAGAGTCCATTACCCGTGCTTGGCCAGAGAGTCCGGCTGGCCGCCAAATCGATTTTTTGAATTTGTAGGCCGCCCAGCTGGCAGTGTCGGAAATTTTATGTTCTGAAATGGACAAATAAATCTGGATATGGAAATAATAGAACCAAGGCCTAACATTCGAATACGGAGCAAGTCAGATACAGAGCATCCGGATAATTGAGTGATTACTGTATATGCACATACAAGAAGTGCTTTACGGTTTCTCATTGGCATATCTGAATTTCCAGCATCACTGCTTTTTCGCTTTGGGGCCATTACTAAGTAAAATAAGGGTTACTTAAAACAAGCACAGCAGTATTGCAACAGTTAGTCTGATTACCAAGACAGCAACTCAGTTACTAATGGGTGGGTTGCCTATAAGTTATCTTTGTACACTTGTAAAAAGACGAGCTTACTACTCCCTCAGTTATTTTTGGTCATAATCATAGCAAAGTGCTGCTCAGCAGTCATGATAGCAAACATCTTTGTGTTTAATAGTGGAATGAAAAGCTTATGCATCATGAGATCCAGTTTATTGTGGTGGACTACTGCACCGTCATGACGTATTGCAGGGTTTGGGGGGGTTGCTATGGTAACCACGCAAGTGCCTCATCCTCCGGATGAAGACTGTTGTTCACAGACATCTTTGCAATGTATGAATTGTTTTATTTTCATGTTAGTACTGAAAATTACCATGTTTACAACCTGTAAGACAAAATTTGTCAGTAATCATCAACAAATAAATGTTTTGATCAATTACAGACAAATCTGTGCTATGTGGCAACAGGTGGCTGGAAGTGCACTGTGTAGTGACTGAATTGAGCACCCATACCTTGGCCTTGGTAGGGTTAGGCCAGATCTACTGAAAAGTTCACTAATCCTCTGCAACTGATGAAATAACTGTACTGTACAGTGTGGATGCATTGGACAAAGGTATAATTTGCGTCCCAGGTGGGATGGAGCAGGATGGCGCAAGATTTCATCATGCGCATGATGGCGCGCAATTTAAAGCTTATGAATTGTTTATTTTTGGAATTTTCCATTTAGTATTTCTTGACCGCAGTTGACTGTGGGTAACTGAAACCATGGATAGTGGTTTTATGGATATATACGAGTGTATATATGTATGTATGTATATACTGTATATCAATATAAATATATACTGTATATACAGTAGGCGCGGAAAGTATTAACGTTTTTTTGCCGACATCATTCTTTTTCGCGTTAAGTGAAGTAGGGTCAATACTACCCTCCCCTGTGATGCGAAATGAGCTGACGCTTTTTCAACGGGAACTGGCAACCCTGCTTGATAGGTTTGGCACCACAGGAGCAGGCTCAGTAATGTTTGGGCAGCCACAGGAGGAGGATTGTCTCTGTGTGTGATGCACCACGAGGGCATGTTTTGACTCAAATAACACAGTTATTTGGTTACCTACCACATTCTCATCATGCCTAAAGTAACCACAAGCAAGGACAAACGTGTGGAAGTGTTTACTTTATACAAAGCTGGCCACAAACTCCCATTTATTGCAAATCAGATGGTGTTAGACTGAGGACAGTGCAGAGACTGGTGAAGCGGTTCAAGGACAGTGGGGAGGCCATTCCTCCCACTCCACTTCCCAAGCCTGGGAGACCTCGTAAGACAACCTTCAGGACCCGTCAGCTGATCTCAAGGCAAGTTAGCAAGGATCCAAGGCTAACAGCACGGGATTTAAAAGAAAAGAACCCACAGTTGCTGGCAGATGTGTCTGTCAGAAGTGTGCAGCAGCTGTTGCATGACGATCTGGGCTACAGGAGTTTTTGTGCTCGTAAAAAACCACTGCTAACTGCACTTCAGAAGAAAAAGAGAGTAAATTTTTGTAAGAAATATCTTGCCTGGAGTGAGGAGCAATGGAAAACTGTGCTTTGGAGTGATGAGTCAACATTTACTGTCACTGGTACCCCTTCATCACGAGTGTACCGCAAACCAGGCAGTGACCCCCTGGATCCTAAGTACACTTCCAAGTTTGTTAAATACCCAGCCTCACTCATGGCTTGGGGCTGCTTTACATATTATGGTGTTGGTAGGTTGGTAATTCTACCTGCAAATGAAAAAGTGAACCAGAACAATTATTTGGAGCTCTTATGTGATGTTTTAAGTGACTCTTTTGATAAAACCAAGGCAAGAGTATTTATGCAAGATTCTGCCCCTGCACATGTTGCAAAGTCAGTGAAACAGTGGCTAACAGACTGTGAGGTTCCCTTTATTCGAGATTGGCCCGGAAACAGCCCAGATATCAATCCCATTGAGAATTTATGGGCGCACATGAAGCGGCAGCTGCGTAGTATGGACACATCATCTTTGCCTAAACTTGAGGCTGCAGCTATGGAGCAGTTTTAGTCCGTCTGTTCTGCAAAACTACGCCATCAGTCTCCCCAGACGCCTTAAGAAGATAATAAAGGTGAAGGGGAATGCCAGTAAATACTAAATTCAATGGTGAGTGTTAATTTATTTGTTTCTCCTTGCTAACCACAAGAATGTTTTCTTTTTTTAAGATGGCGTCAACACTTTCCGCGCCTACTGTATATATATATATATATATATATATATATATATATAT
>JAGKTI010000074.1:148940-161555 GCA_018397915.1 Birgus latro
TAATTAAGTGCTATGCATGTCTGGGAGGGAGGTAGGTAGGTGGTTTTCTGATTTAGGTTAGGTTAGGTTAGGGTCAAGAATGACTGGTGCTGTTGGTGAACAGTGAACACCTTTGCCATACCTAACTCTTTTTCTGGTAACAATTTATTTATTTGATGCTTTGTATCCCATATTTTAGTGCATAAAATGTGAGAAATGATGATTTTCATAGTGTTTGCCCCATCTGATGCTTATTTACATTAAGCTGCCAACTCATGAACATCTATGCCTTACTTACCTCAAAATCATCATTTTTGGGTTAGAATTCAATGAATTCATGCTTTGTGTCCATTATTTAATGCATATGGTGTGAGAAAGGGTGATTTTCATAGTGATTTCCATGTCTGATACTTACACTTTCTGGCAAGTTGTGAACACCTATGACTTATTCACCTCTAAATCATAATTTTTTGGTTAAAATTTAGTTAATTCATGCTTTGTGTGGATTATTTATGTGAAAGGGGACTTAAATAAGTGCTATGCATGTCCGGTAGGGAGGTAGGTAGGCGGTTTTCTGATTTAGGTTAGGTTAGGTTAGGGTCATGAATGTACAGTGCTGGAGCTTCAGGGCCAATATCCAGACAAGACCACTATCCAGACATGCCTTTGGCTCTATTATGTCGGATAGTGAAGGGATTACTTTACTCTTCAAATGGTTTATTTTGTTTCTGAAATTCCCATTACTTTAACGGTATACAGATTACTTTTTTTTTCCTTTTCACAGATGCTTTTGGAAAGGACCACAGCAGTTGTGACATGTTTGCAGCCGTATTTATGTCACATGGGGAGCAGGACATACTCTGGGGTCGTGATGACCATTTCAAGGCTGACTTTCTCTTTGATCAGTTTACTTCCGATCAGTGCAAAACCCTTGCCGGGAAACCAAAGCTCTTCTTTGTTCAGGTAATAAATGCATAGAAAGCATATGGTCACCTTTTCGTTTAGTAATTTTGGATGAATGATAATATAGTAATTCTTCTCTGTTTTGAGGTATTTATTGTGAAATTCCTCCTTAGCTGTCATGGAATTCATCTAAAACTGTCAGGCACAAAAATGATAAAATTATTGAAGCCATGCCTTGGATATAATGTATGCTTGTTGAGCTGCACATCTGCCTGAGTTGGACTAACTACACTTTTATTGGCTTAGAATGATACACAAAGTGCATATCCAATAACCAGAGCCACTTTCACTTTCTCAACATGCATGCACATTGAGGTAATACATTTTTAGATCCATCATGCCTCTGGGGTAGTCATTATTCAGCAACAAACTCACTCTTGTTTTCACTCACACCTGACCTTATATGAGGTGTGTCCAAAAAGAAGCCAAGCTTTTTCAATACGGAACCAACAGGCTAGCATAGCATGATCACGACAGTAGCACAGTGTATCTACGACTTTGAGGTTTAGTCTAACACCAGCCACATCATTTAGTCATCAAGGTACATGCACTTGATTGAATGTGTGTTTAATGCACTTAGTGAATTTTCTTCTATCTCTTGTATCATCTGAAATGTCTCTTGTATCGACTTTTCCGGATGGATTTCAACTGATGGGGGGAGGGGGGGGCACAGGGGCCAAATATGGGGAGTAGGACAGCTGAAGGATGATGGTCATTTTGTGCTTGATCAAAAAGTCACAGTTATAGGAGAGTTCATTGCTGATGCATTGTCATGGTGCAGCATCCAGGTTTTTGTCCATTCTTTAAGCCTTTTCCTTCATAATGCTTGCCTCAGATGCTTCAGGATGTCCAAGTAAGACCCTTTATTGGCTGTGGAACAGAGTTGTGATGAGCGACGCCCTTCCAGTAAAAGATGATGATCAGCATCACATTTGAGTGACACTGACGTGCTTTTTTTGGTTGCTGTGACGAGGTTCCAATCCCAGTGCAATGACTGCCTTTTTGTTTTGTCATCATAACTATACACCCACAATTCATCACAAGTTATAGAATTTTTCAGAAAGTTTTCATCAGCATTCAAACAAACACACCTGATTGACTGTGACATGGTTCTCTTTTTGCTCATCTGTCAGCAGATGCAGCACGGATTTTGCAGCAACACAATGCATCTTCAGTTTTTGGGTTAAAATTGTTTGGCGTGAGCTCTTACAGATGCCTGCTTCTTTGGTAACTTCATGGACAGTCAGGCGACGATTTTCACGGATCCACGATCATCGTGGAAGGTCATTCAGATTTGGGATCGTCTCTGGTGGATGTTCTTCCCGATTTGAACTGGTGGAACCTCTTGTGACATTGCATACGCACAAGCAATCCTCCTCATAAGCCTGTTGCAACATTTGAAAAGCCTCTGTAAAAGTTTTTCCCAATTTGCCTTTCTTTCCTTCATTCTTTCCTCGTCCTTCTGCCTGTGGGTGACTCTACACTGAGTGACAAGCCAAATGGTTTCCTGTACACCAGGAACCCATTTACTACGCTGGGTGGTAACCATATAACCAATTTTTGGCGCCTGGTGGTTTAGTGGGTAATTACGGCGCTCCAATCGGATTGAGCCAGTGAAGGTTTACATCCAAGGGGTGGTTGGGGTTTATTGCTCACGTAATGCCACTCAGGGATGAGCGAGGCTGGTCACTCTCATCTTAAATGTCAGGACCAACTTGCCTAGCCCCGGGCTCCTACGCTTCTCAGTGGGGTGACATAGGATTAGATAATGGATGGATGGAATGAAAGAGAATTTCCTGTAAACACATTGCTCTTCAAAATCCCTCATTGTTCAACTTGCATTTAATTGCCAAGTGCACTAAACACTCATTCACTCAGGTGCATGTACCTCGATGACTAATTGATGTGGAGTGATGTGGCTAGTGTTAGACTAAACCTCAAAGGTGCCACTACACAGTGCTCTGATCTCGATCACGTTACGTTGGCTAGTTGGTGCGCAGTTTAAAAAGTTAGGTTTCTTTTTGGACAGACTTTTTAATATATACTGTACGTCACATTTTTCCATTTATCCATTTAACTCACTTTCAGTGGCATTGATGAGGAGCCTACACGTGGTGGCATCCTGGGTGGAGCAGCTGTGGCATCTTTCCAGGAGCTGAACCTCATATTTCTCTGTGCCCCTCAATTAGATTTGCCATATCTAAATACAAAGAGGACTTTCCCGAAGACATCCTGCCCCCGCCTGACACACACTTTGGCACTATGTAACCGTGAAGCAGTTATGATAATTAATTTTGCATGTTTGCGTAACTATGATAGTTATATACACCGTGACTGTAGAAAATATGTACAGTAGGAGATATCTACAGTACAAAATGTCTACAGTAGAGACTGCCTACTGTAGAAAATATCTGCAGTAGAAATTGTCTTGAGTATTTTCCCATTTTGGCCTATTTGTCACTGGCATATTTGTCACAAATTTTTATTTAACCTCTAAAAGCCTAATCGCATCAGTTGATACGATTTGAGTTTTATGCCAAAATGCCGAATCGCATCAATTGAGCGGGGCCTGTAAAAAACTGCGGAGCGCTTCCTCCTCTCCAGTTATGACGTACTTGGCTTCAGGCCAATGAGAACTCACCCCTGAGGTTGCGTGTGGGGGGGATCGGACCAACCTGGGCAGTGGGGGGGGACCCTCCCTCTGGGCTGCCTCCGTTCCACCCTCTACTCCACTCCCTCACTCCCTCCTTGTCCCTCATCACCCTCCCTCCCCTCCACACACCTACATCTCTCCTCCCACCACCACCTGTGTCTCTTCCCACCCACTCTTGCCCCTCCTCCCACCCTGCTAGCCTTGTTTCCCCCCCCCCCAACCCCACCCCATCCCTCCCTCCTTGTCCCTCACTACCCTCCCACCCCCTACAGTCCCCCGAGAAGTATCAGGCTGCCAAGATGTTACAGAACACACTGAAGTGCTTTCTTTTCATGGGAAAAGTTGGTTATTTTTCCAACCCCCATACCTATAGGCCTACTTCCGAAAACCTACTTTATCTCTCCACAGCCCAGTTATCTCCCCACACCTACATACACCTATTTTCATGGTTGGTGTGACACAAAACACTTTGAAATGACCTGTTTCAATAAGAAAAATGGGTAAATATCAACATTTTCACATTTTAGATTTTTCGAGGAGTAACTATTATAAACTTTTTAAAACTTTGTTATGTGATTGTGTGATAACCATTAGGCCTACGGGGGTGTGGATTGCATTGTCAGGTGTGTAAATTCTTCCTCTTTAGCCAGAACACAATCAATTTGCCCTTGATGAAAGTCGCCAAAACTCCCTTGAATTGTGGCTGGGGGAGGTACCCTGCCTGAAATAATTGCGGTCTTTTGGGGTTAAATGTACATGGGTTATTCTTATTTCAAACACAAAAATGCACATAAATGTACATGGTTTTGAGGGAATGGAGATCGTGTAGAAAGGGGCCTGATTGATTACGTGCTTGTAGAGAAGTCAGTGCTACGTAGTGTTGCTGATACGAGGACAGTGAGAGGATGATGTGGAGGTCTGTCATATCATATGATTGTGGTATGCAAGATTGAGCTGAGGGGAGTGAGGTGGACCAAGAGAGAGAGGAGTTGTCAGGGAGAGAGACTGAAAGTCAAGAGGCTGAGGATCAAAGAAATGGCAGGTGAGTTCAGGGCCAATGTAGGGGAGGAGTTAGAATCAGTGATTTAGAACGAAATGGATCTTGACAGCCTGAGGAATGTTTATAAGGATTGCTTAGTTAGGAATGCTAAAGTGGTGTGTGGTGTGGCAAGAGTAACTACAAAGAAGAAAGGTACTGCATGGTAGGATGAAGAGGTTAAGAGAGCAGCAGAGGCAAAGAGGAAGAAGTGGCTAGAGTGGATACAGAACAGGGGTTCAGTTGAAATAAGAAATGAATTTATTGAGAGCATAAAGCACATAAAGAGACTAGTGAAGAGGAAAAAGAAGGAGGTAAATGATGATCAAGGAAGAAAAGTTAATGCAAATTACTATGAAAATAGGAAGTTATTCTGGAAAGAGGTGCAGAAATGTAGAAGTGACAGTGGAAAGAAACGTGAAAGTGTGATGGATGCAGGTGGTAGATTATTAACCCATGAGGATGAAGTAAGAATCAGATGGAAAGAATATTTTAAAAGTCTGATGAATGAGAATGGAGGGAGCAAAGCAACTGTTAACATGATTGGTTTTGGGAGTGTACAGTGAAGGAATGCAGTGCCAGGATACGACACTTGCAGAGGTGAAGGATGCTGTGAAGTGGCTGAAAAATGGGAATGCAGTTGGGGTTGATGAGATGTATGCAGAGGTGAATAAGTGTAGTGGGGAGAACGGAATGAAGTGCTTGTTGGAGATATGTAAGAAGGCATGGATGAGCGAAACTGTGTCAGTAAAGTGGAGAAAGGCAGTGATTGTACCCCTGTACAAAAAAAAAGGTAACCGAATCGAGTGCAAGAATTATCGTGACATAAGTCCATTGAGTGTTGCAGGGAAGGTATATGGTAGAATTATTATAGAGAAAGTGTTGTGATGAGGAGAGGTAGGCTGAGGTGGTTTGGACATGTGGAGAGGATGGGGGATGATAATTGGGTACAGAGGGTGAGAGGTGTTAATATTGGGGGAGGGGTAGACCGAGAAAGACATGGGACGAGGTCATTAAGTGTGACTTAAGGGTTAAGGGACTGAACAGGGAGGCTGCTAGGGATCGAGCAGCGTGGAGAGCCGCCATTAGGTGACCAAGGCCGACGCATGCAAGCATGTTGGAGCCTTCAAAAATGAAAATGAAAAACAAAAGTAAGACAGATGTCAGAAGTCCCAGTGAGTGATGAACAGGGTGGCTTTAGCATAGTGCCGTAATTTTAAGTATAACATAAGTGTAGTGTAAGTTAGCATTATAAGTGTAATCTTAAGCTTAAGTATTATTGTAAATGTAGTCTTTACAGTTCAGTTTGTAGCTGTTAAATCATATATTTAAGGTTAGTCTTAGTTAATATTCATAATGTGAGTATGATTCTACTATTAACAGGACCAAGTCGAGCATTTGTACAAATGTGATTAGCTTTCACCCAGTGTAATGTTCAGTATTTTAGCCACTGTATTGATGAAGAATTAGACACCGTGAAATGATCAGAACTTTAGTGTCACCAGTGTAACGATCAGAGACTTAGAGATTATGCTACCACCAGTCTGATGATCAGACAATCGAGAATATGGGAAATGGGGTAGCTTGATCTTAGTGACAGGGCGTGAGCAAGTAGATATTAGTACCTTTTGCAGCCCACTCAATTTTGTCTAAACTACTCCTTAGAGGAGAGCATAATTCAAACTTGAAGTGACTTAACCTAAGATTTACTAAGTATTAAGAATTGAAAAACAGATTACTTTTCGAACTGTGAATGAACAAGAACTGAAAGACAAATTACTCTTCGAACTGTGAATAACGCAAAGCAGACGAAGTATAATCAGGATTTATAACTCTAAGAGTATGAATCTTCACAATTAAATCAATATTCAAAAGATACAGATACATGTGAATATGAATTGCCACAAACTGAATTAGCACTCAAAATGTATTGATACATGTGAATACGGTAATCCTGTGGTCTCAGTTGGACTCTAAGGGAATTCAAAAGATACAGATAAACTTGAATGCAGTAAACCCGTGGTCTCAGTTGGACTCTGCGGGAATTTAAAAGATACAGGTACACATGAATATAGTAATCCTGTGGTCTCAGTTGGACTCTGTGGGAAGAAACCTAAAACATTATCACCAAAGAATTTTCTCTCAGGGTTAAATATACACCACACTCAAAATCATATACAACTAGACACAGTATACCAGCTGGATGGATCATTCAAAGTGGACCAGCGATATTCACTTGGATTACATGAGCTAAGGGGGAGAATTTAGTGTAAACGGGCATTAGGCAGATAAACACGAGCCAGGCGGCTTCAGGTGGATGCGATCTGCATGGTAGAGATAGGAACGGTGGTCTCATTAATTAGTACAAAAGGGATCGGGGGAAATATTGTCAATCTTACTCACTAGTGTATATGAGGATTTATATTACGCAGAGGGGGGGGAGAGCTTGGCATTAACCTGCATGGTAGAGATATGAGCGGTGGTCTGACGATCTCACGCTGCTTCAAGTCATATATAAACTTCTGTCACAGTATTCGGGAATCGGCTAGAACTTTAACTGATTACTGTACTTGCGATATTAATGTCTCTTTTAAGGTCTCTCAAGAATATGAAAATACATCTACACTTGACCTACATAGATGACTTACGATGTTTTAAAATTTTTGTAATAGGCGTACAGGAGCTTTAATTACTTCGAAGCCAAGACGAATAAGAATTACGACAATTTATCGCCACGCTGGTTTTATGGCCCTACAGTGACTTGCAACACGAGGCCAGTAGCGCAAATCACTCTCACAAATGACTATCATCAATAATTAGAACTCAGGTAACTCGTAATTCACCACTACATTGTCCAAAAGAGGAGCACTGTTAACACTGTCATGTAAATTCCTCGATCAGAGTATGAAGGAAGATATTCACAATTGTTAACTCTTGCTAAAGCTTCCTCAGCTATGCGTGTTCACTGGGAATCGGCTGGTCCATATGTATGAAAGTTAATTTGTAACAATTCTCAGTTTATTACAGTTAATATTAGTCATGCTCACATCATGAATATTAACTAAGACTAACCTTAAATATATGATTTAACGGCTGGAAATTGAACTGTACAGACTGCATTTACAATAATACTTAAGCTTAAGATTTTTTTTTCTTTTTTTTTTATGCACGGAAGAAGGAACCAAAGGCCATGGGCCCACAAACCATTCCTTCCAAGAATAAACAAAAACAACACAAAAGAGAGCCAAATTCAAGATCCGTTCATTTCAAGATGCCTGGACACTGTGTTTGAAAGACTGGAGATTATAGGAAGTAAGAAATACAGACAGAAGAAAACAGTTCCAGAGTTGACCAGTTGCATAAATGAAAGACTGGGAGTAACGGTTAACTCTTGCATTAGAGAGTTGGACAGAAAAGGGATGAGAGGTTGTTGCTAGATGGGTACTATGTGCCCGTCGTAGAGGTGGAGGGATGCAAGTAGACAGTTCAGAGGAACAGTGGCCATTGAAGTAGCGATAGAAAAGAGATAAAGATACAACAGTGCAGTGAAGAGACAGAGGCTGAAGGGAGCTAGTAAGAGGAGGAGAGGAGATTACACTTATAATGCTGACTTATACTACACTTATCTATCTGTCTGTAGCCCGACGCCCTAATCCCACAAAGGGTGGCCGCAGACAAAACGCCTCCAAGTTGCTCTGTCACCCACCATTTGCCTACCCTCCCCCCAGCTCACTGCCCCCTCCCTCATATACCTCTCAACTCCATCCCTCCACCTCATCCTCGGTCTTCCCCTTCCTCTCCCTCCCTCCACCCCACCTGCATACACCCTCTTAGTCAGTCTTTCATTCTCCATTCTCTCCACATGTCCAAACCACATCCACATCCACCCCACAACGTTCCTTCACTTCTTCATTCGTCAGCCTGTCCCTCCATGTCACTCCACATGCTCCTTTCGAGTAACTCATTTCTGCTGCTCTCACTCTTGACTTGTTACCCTATAGCAAGGTCCATGCCTCGCTTCCATACGTCAGGGTAGGGATCACGATACTATCATGCAGTGACTTCTTGACTTCCATACGCACCTCCCAATTTCTCATCACCACTTTCAGTGAGCCAACAAGCTTCCTTCCCTGCTGTACCCTTTCAAGTGTTTCATCCCCAGAACTTCCATCCTTACTCATCACACTACCCAAGTACTTGAATGCACTCACATTCTCCATATCTTCACCATCCAACCTCGCTGTGCATTCTGTGACTTCATTCCTCTCAAACACTATAAGTTTACTCTTGTTTATATTGACTTTCATATTCCTCTTCTTACACACTGTCCCAAATTCATTCGCCAAACCTTGCAACTCCCCATTCATCTTCACTCAGCAATACTGTATCATCAGCAAACAACAACACTGGAATCTTTCGCATCTCACCCTCATTCATTAGAGCCACTCCCACATCCACTGCCCTACCTTGCACCTCCTTTACAACTTCATCCATGTATATATTAAACAGCCATGGAGACATCACACAACCCTGTTTCAGTCCCACATTCAGATCAAAGAACTCACTCAGCTCACCAGCCACTCGCACAGTAGCCCTAGCTCCTTTGTACTTACTCTTCACAGCACTCAACAATTTCCCCTCCACTCCATATATTCTTAATATCTTCCACATACTTTGCCTATCTGTTCTGTCATAAGCTTTCTCCAAGTCCATGAAGGCAGCATACACTTTCTTTCCCTTCTCTAGTTACTTCTTCACTAAACACCTTAGAACAAATATCTGATCTGCACACCCTTTTCCCTTCCTAAATCCCTCTTGTTCTTCTCCAACTAACTCCTCTGTTATATGCCTTACCCTATCAATAAGTATTCTACCATATATTTTTCCAGTCACACTAAGAAGGCAAATACCCCTATGGTTACCACATACTTCTCTCTCCCCTTTTCCTTTATATAAAAGAACAATTATACCTGATTTCCAATCCTCTAGAACCCTTCCCTCTTCCCAAGCCAATCTACACAACTTCCATATCCACTCCTCAACAATTTCACTCCTGTACTTTAGCATTTCACCACACACTTCATCAGTTCCTGGGGCCTTTCCCATATTGATCTTCTTCATTGCTTCCTCTACTTCTGCTCAACTGATCTCTTCCTCCCTCCTCTGATCTCTTCTTCTCCCAGCCATTCCCCAACCACTTATACTCGCACTGCTCTCACTCCTTACATTCAACAAATTCTCAAAGTGCTCTTTCCATCTCCTCAATTTCTCTCTCTTCTCCACCAGCAATCTATTATTCCCATCTTTCACTCTCCTACTATATCCCCTTTCACACTGTCTTACTTTCATTACCTCCTTATAAAAGAATTTCTTACTCTCCCTCCATTTTACACTCAGATTCCTTCCAAACTCCTCATCCACTTTCTTCTTTCTCTCCTTCACCAATCTCTTCACCTCTCTTCTTCACCTTACATATACCTCTCACTTCTCTCTCTCATCTTCTCTCCTACCTCTGCTCCCTAGCCATTCACTATATTCCTGCTTCTTTTGTTCCACAGCTCATTTCACCTCATCATTCCACTACACTTATGCTATACTTAAAATTACGGCACTACACGGGCCCTTCCTCCGGGAAAAAAAAAATTTAACATCAGAAGTCAGCATTCAGTTCACTCATCTACACTTCCCGGGGACGTGTGTGCAGGCGGGACGGGCTTACCAAATATGACTGTGAACCATTCTTTGAGAATGAGATAAAGATTTTCCCAACGCTTCCTCCAATAATTGGCACCTGTCGGTCCACAAGAAAAATCGCGTACCCCAGGAGGTCGCTTCTCTGTCACGACAAACTCTCGAAATTCAGTGGAGAGATGTGCCATAGCCAACTTCCTGCCTGGGTGGCAACATGGTCGTCTCACCTGGACTGACCTGTACTCTCGCTGCCAGGATCGTCCCAGTGGCGCTTCCCATTCATCTATCTATCTATCTATTGCCAGACTCCTTAATCCCGTAAGGGGTGGCCACAAACAAATTGCCTCCATNAGAGATGTAATGGTATTAGAGGTAGACTTGGAAATAAATGCTGATTTCGTGTGTGCAGGGTGTCAGGGAGAGAGTGTAGAGATTGTCAGGAGTGAAAGGATTTATCTTGGTGGAGAGTATTTTTTTTTTTTTTTTTGAGGGGGGGGGATATGTTATGTGGTGGAGGTGGGGCTGGAGCTAGCTCTGTGGGTAGGTTAAGGAGTGGTAGGAGGAAGATCAGGGAGCTGTTGTCTCTCCCAACAATAAGAGGGCTCTCTCATGGTCTCCCATAGTTTGTCCCTGGCAAGTCACTGTCTGCCACATGGAGGTACCAGTTCCCAACACTGTGTATGAACAAGTACTGTACTGTACCTGAAGGACAGCCCCAGAGAAGCAGTTTCTTATCTGTCGTTGATAAGTCTGCTCAGCCTGACAAACCGGGGTTAAGGAATAAGCATCAACTAATTATGCATGTGCACACTACTGGCACAGAAAATATGCAATGTCTGATTCATGTAAAGTATACAGTAGGCGCGGAAAGTATTGACGTTTTTTTGCCGACGTCATTCTTCTTCGCGTTAAGTGAAGTAGGGTCAATACTACCCTCCCCTGTGATGCGAAATGAGCTGACGCTTTTTCAACGGGAGCTGGCAACCCTGCTTGATAGGTTTGGCACCACAGGAGCAGGCTCAGTAATGTTTGGGCAGCCACAGGAGGAGGATTGTCTCTGGGTGTGATGCACCACAAGGGCATGTTTTGACTCAAATAACACAGTTATTTGGTTACCTACCACATTCTCATCATGCCTAAAGTAACCACAAGCAAGGACAAATGTGTGGAAGTGATTACTTTATACAAAGCTGGCCACAAACTCCCATTTATTGCAAATCAGATGGTGTTAGACTGAGGACAGTGCAGAGACTGGTGAAGCGGTTCAAGGACAGTGGAGAGGCCATTCCTTCCACTCCACCTCCCAAGCCTGGGAGACCTCGTAAGACAACCTTCAGAACCTGTCAGCTGATCTCAAGGCAAGTTAGCAAGGATCCAAGGCTAACAGCATGGGATTTAAAAGAAAAGAACCCACAGTTGCTGGCAGATGTGTCTGTCAGAAGTGTGCAGCAGCTGTTGCATGACGATCTGGGCTACAGGAGTTTTTGTGCTCGTAAAAAACCACTGCTAACTGCACTTCAGAAGAAAAAGAGAGTAAATTTTTGTAAGAAATATCTTGCCTGGAGTGGGGAGCAATGGAAAACTGTGCTTTGGAGTGATGAGTCAACATTTACTGTCACTGGTACCCCTTCATCACGAGCGTACCGCAAACCAGGCAGTGACCCCCCTGGATCCTAAGTACACTTCCAAGTTTGTTAAATACCCAGCCTCACTCATGGCTTGGGGCTGCTTTACATATTATGGTGTTGGTAGGTTGGTAATTCTACCTGCAAATGAAAAAGTGAACCAGAACAATTATTTGGAGCTCTTATGTGATGTTTTAAGTGACTCTTTTGATAAAACCAAGGCAAGAGTATTTATGCAAGATTCTGCCCCTGCACATGTTGCAAAGTCAGTGAAACAGTGGCTAACAGACTGTGAGGTTCCCTTTATTCGAGATTGGCCCGGAAACAGCCCAGATATCAATCCCATTGAGAATTTATGGGCGCACATGAAGCGGCAGCTGCGTAGTATGGACACATCATCTTTGCCTAAACTTGAGGCTGCAGCTATGGAGCAGTTTTAGTCCGTCTGTTCTGCAAAACTACGCCATCAGTCTCCCCAGACGCCTTAAGAAGATAATAAAGGTGAAGGGGAATGCCAGTAAATACTAAATTCAATGGTGAGTGTTAATTTATTTGTTTCTCCTTGCTAACCACAAGAATGTTTTCTTTTTTTAAGATGGCGTCAACACTTTCCGCGCCTACTGTATATATATATATATATATATATATATATATATATATATATATAT
>JAGKTI010000074.1:176172-186283 GCA_018397915.1 Birgus latro
TAAATATATGTTTTACATGGGTCAAAGTAATTTTGATACTTTCAGATAAATCTGCAAAATGTAATCTGCTGAAAATATTATTTTATAATTCCCCTCTCCCCCTCCCCCTCAAAAAAGTGCATTAGCTATGGTTTTTGATTTACTGCTTCAGATCCCCCCAAATTGCTGTTACTACATCATTCTTACCAGAGGGGTGAGTGAAAATATATGTGAAGATATGGGTGGCCAGTGTGGTAGGACATTGGGTAACTTAAAAATTGCTATAGTTAAGGTGTGCCTCATGGCAACAGGCTTTCTTATGCAAACAACCTCAGAATGTAATAAAATGCCTCAGTAGATACCAGTGATGGATTTTAACATTTTGATTTGACTGTGGTAGTAATCCCTCCAATATCTGATGTAATACAGCCAAAGGCATGTCTGGAAAGTGGGATTGTCTGGATGCTGGGAAAATGCCTCCTGGACTGGTACTTCAGGACCCTAACCTGGCCTAACTCAGAAAACCACCTACATAACTCCCTACCTGACATGCGTAGCACCTATTTAAGACCCTATTATCACAAATAAGGGACATAAAGCATGAAATAAATGAAAAGGAGCCAGAGAATGAGAGAGGTGAGTGTGGAAAATATTTAGCAGTATCCAGGGTAGTTACAACAC
Source organism: Birgus latro (assembly GCA_018397915.1). Taxonomy (NCBI): domain Eukaryota; kingdom Metazoa; phylum Arthropoda; class Malacostraca; order Decapoda; family Coenobitidae; genus Birgus; species Birgus latro. Next base: position 176,833 of record JAGKTI010000074.1, read on the forward strand.
GTCCATGGCCATCATGTTGAATAACCTGCCTCCTCTCAGACCCTGACAGTAATAAGGTGCACCTGAAGCACCTACAATATTCCGGTGTTGTTGCACTACACCTAATCCTTTGCACTCTGAATTCTAATTTCATTAACACTGCGCATTCTTTTCTTAGTTGCGCTGCACTTGAAACTCACCACTGTTGCACTCTGCACTTAAGCCTCTGCACTCTGAATTCTAATTTCTTAACATTTCACATTCTTTTCTTACTTGCTCTTCCACTTGAAACTCTCCACTGTACAGTAGCACTCTGCACTTAATCCTTTGCACTCTGAATTCTAATTTCTTAACACTGAACATTATGTTCTTTACATTGCACAACACTGTAAATTCCCGTGTAGTCTAGTGGCAAGTTTTTGCTGTTTATTCACTGTCAGAGTCTGAGAGTAGGTGTTGCAGGTGGCCGAGGAGCGCATCGCTGGGACGTGGTGATGGACTATCCACTGCAGATGACTCTGAAGATAGTCGCAAACTCAAGTCCTGTGGCGGCTCCACCATGGTCGATATGCTTGGCTGTGGCTCGGAGGTGGAAGGCCTGTCTTGGGGAGGCAGTAGTGTGGAGCTAGGGCTGGGCACAGCGGGGGTCACGGGCCTGAAAAAGGTGTCAGTGGTTGATTGACATAAGGAACGACGATTCTGGCGATTGATGATGCACTGCCTAAAAGCACGCACTTCCTCCACAAGTCCAGGGGCCTTATCTCCCTGTCGCAGTCCGGGTGTTTTAGGTAGTCAGGAACGAACTTGACATGCTCCTGGAGTGTGCTGAGCTTGGGGATGGCTGGGGTAGTGGCGTGCTGAGAAGAGTCTGCATCATCGTCGCCATCTTTGTCAGAATCTTCAAGCTGGGCACTTGTACCGGCAGCTGAAGATGTGATCTCGATATTAAATGTGATCTGATACCCAGGATCGCCCTCGTCGTCATCCAACCACTCACGCACTTCGTCCACATCAACGTTGTCGCCAGCCACATGAAGACTTGCATGGTAGTCATCCACATCAGAACCTTGAAAGTCATACACCACATCGGCCCCGAGAAGCAGATGAGACCAACCTCTCTCCAGAGTCTTGTCAGAGACTTCCCTCCTTGCACTGGCCCAGTTGTAGATGGCTGACGATGTTGTAGCGGCTATGGTTTTCCAAAGTCCGTTGGCCTTGTGTATCCTGTCCCTCCCTGTGCTCGTCCTCATCCTCGAGAACAACCATCACCTCGTCCAGGAACTTCTGACGGTATAGCCTCTCCACGATCACTCCTTGGTCCATTGATTGGATGAGAGCAGTTGTATTAGGTGGCAGTAACAAGCACCTAATGCGGCCATTCTCAGCCACCAACTCCTTGTTGGTCAGATGTGCAGGTGCATTGTCCAAGAGAAGGAGGGCCTTTACCTGGTTGCATGGGATTCCCAGTGTCTTCGTCTGGTAATTGAGGACCTCCTTGACGAAGTGCTGGTGAAACCAGTCTTTGAAGATCTCGGCTGTGAACCAAGCCTTCACAGAATGGTACCACATGACAGGAAGGACATCCATCACTCCACGAAGGCACCGAGGATGCTTTTGCACGGCCAACAATAACAGGCTTGAGCCGGTGCATGCCGTTAGCATTGGCACAACACAAAGGAGATATCCGTTGCGTTGAGAGCTTGCGGCCAGGTACATGCTTCTCCGTCTCCTCTGCTAGAGTGTTTGTTGGCAGCGAGCGATAGAATAGACCAGTTTCGTCAGCGTTGTAGACTTGACCGAGAGTGAGGCCCTCCCTGTCGATCAAGCCATTCACCTTCTGCCAAAACTCCCCCACTCCTTCCTCATTGGCATCCAAAGCTTCGCCATGGGCCTTACGGTTGTAAAGTCCATGGCGTAACTTGAAAGCAAAGAGCCAACCCTCAGATGCCTTGAAGTCTGGGGTGTTGTGTAGCCTTGCGAACGTCTCGGCAGCAGCCTTCAGCTCCGTACCACACTCCAGCACACCAGCAGCATGTTGTCGGTGCCAAATCAGTGTGAAGCAGTCGATTTCTGCAAACCTGGGAGTGTACAAAACCTTCCTCTCCATGTTGCGTTTGGTCTTCGATGTGAAGTCAGCCGTGTACTGGGTGAGTTTGTCCCGGGATTTCTTGATATCAGACAAGGTAGAGCAGGGCAGGTTGAATTCACGGAGGATGTGAGATATCGACCATCCCGCGTCCCCCTTCTCCAATATCTCCCTCATCTTCTCCAGAGTCAGAACCACTCGTTTCCTCTTCTCGGGCGGTGGGGCCATCATCACACACACGAGTAAGAGGCAGCAGAGGAACAACAGGGCCTGCAGGAGGTAGGGCACCACCACAAAAGCGAGCATGTGGGTGGCTATGGTGAGGAGCATCCATTCACGACGATGGGTAGACGGGAAATGGGGAGGAGGCAGTGTCGCCCTGCTGGACATCGGTGGAACTACGCGACAAAACACAGCTGGTTGGCGCCGCACGCCAAGTTCAAATTACGGATGAAAAAAAAAATCAGATTTTTTGGGGGGGCTTTTTTTTTAACATTTGTTGGCCATTTTTGAGTTCCGAAGGCCCAGGCCCAAAATGTCCGGACATTGGGGTGTCTGGTTGCTGGGCATCTGGATATTAAAGGGATTATTTGTACAGTAATCTTCCCAGTATCCAACGTAATAGAGCCAGAGGCATGACCGGAAGGTTGTCTTGTCCAGATAGTGGCCCTGAAGCTCCTGCACCGGTCATTTATGACCCTAACCTAACCAAAATCAGAAAACCTCCTACCTACCTCCCTACCGGACATGCATAGCACTTATTTAAGTCCCCTTTCACATAAATAATGCACACAAAGCATAAATTAATTGAATTTTAACCAAAAAATGATGATTTTGAGGTGAGTAAGACATAGGTGCTCACAACTTGCCACCATAGTGTAAGTAAGTATCATACATGGAAATCACTATGAAAATCACCCTTTCTCACTTCCTATGCACTAAAATCATGAACACAAAGCATGAATTCATTTAATTTTAACCCCAAAAGGATGAATCTGAGTTAAGTAAGGCATAGGTGTTCACTGAGTTGACAGCTTAGTGTAAGTATCGGACGTGGCAGCCACTATGAAAATCATCTTTTCTCACATCTTATGCACTAAAATATGGGATACTAAGCATCAAATACAGTAAATTATGTAAATTGTTACCAGAAAAATGGTCAGTAAGAGTTAGGTATGGCAAAAGTGTTCACCTAAATACAGCATGCTGGAAGTACCGGACATGAAATTCAATGACATTCACCTTTTTCACAGCTTGTGCACTAAAATAATCAACACAAAGCACGAATTCATTTAATTTTAACCCAAGAGTTAGGTATGGCAAAAGTGTTCACCAAAATCCAGCATGCTGAAAGTAAGTACCGGACGTGAAATTCAATGGCATTCACCTTTTTCACAGCTTGTGCACTAAAATAATCAACACAATGCATGAATTCATTTAATTTTAACCCAAAAAGGATGAATTTGAGGTAAGTTAGGCACAGCTGTTCACTGAGTTAGCAGCTTAGTTTATGTACCGGACATGAAAATCAATAGCATTCACCTTTTTCACAGCTGGTACACTAAAATAATGAACACAAATCATGAATTCACTTAAATTTAACCCCAAAAAGATGAATTTGAGGTAAGTTAGGCACAGCTGTTCACTGAGTTGGCAGCTTAGTTTAGGTACCGTACTTGCAAATCAATGGCATTCACCTTTTTCAAAGCTGGTGCACTAAAATAATGAACACAGAGCATGAATTCATTTAATTTTAACCCAAAAAGGATGAATTTGAGGTAAGTTAGGCACAGCTGTTCACTGAGTTGGCAGCTTAGTTTAGGTACTAGACATGAAAATCAATGGCATTCACCTTTTTCACAGCTGGTGCACTAAAATAATGAACACAAAGCATGAATTCATTTAAATTTAACCCATAAAGGATGAATTTGAGGTAAGTTGGGCACAGCTGTTCACTGAGGTGGCAGCTTAGTTTAGGTACCGGACATGAAAATCAATGGCATTCACCTTTTTCACAGCTGGTACACTTTAGTACTAGTGGTAACCATGCATGAAAAATTGAAAGCAGGAAATTATGATTTACATTTATGGGAATTTTTTACCACTTTACAGCATGCTGAAAACAGGTTAGACATGGAAATCATTATGGAAATCATCTTTCACACAGTCTGTGCATGAGATTAATGATATGGGAAGAACAAAACAAGAAATTTTGATGAACTTAGGGTACCTACGAGAATGATGCAGCCGTCCTGACAGTATGAAGGTGCACCTGAGGTACGTGCAGGAATTCATAGAATCCTTGGCACTTCCGCTTCATTTTACACTCACCAGCACCTCCCACAACATTTCCTTTCCCATAATAACAAAATCTTGCATCACATCACTTCAGTGCACTGTACAGTACATCACTTCACATAACTGTAAATTCCCGTGTGGTCTAGTGACTAGTGATGAGTCCTGGAGAATTTAGTCGCTGTCAGAGTCCGAGATTAGCTGACGGAGGTGGCATAGGGGATCCTTGGTGGGACGTGGTGATACGCTATCCACTGCAGAGGACTCTGAAGACAGCCGCAAACTCACATCCAGTGGTGACTCCGCCGTGCCCGATGCGCTGGGCTGTGGCTCGGAGCTAGAAGGCCTGTCTTGGTGAGGCAATGGTGTGGAGCGAGGGCTGAGCACGGCGGGGATGACGGCCCTGAAAAAACTGTCAGTGGTTTATTGACGCAAGCAACGACGATTCTGATGATTAATGATGTGCTGCCTGAAAGCTCGCACTTCCTCCACAAGTCCCAAGGGCTCCATCTCCCTGTCGCAGTCCGGGTGTTCTAGGTAGTCAAGGACGAACTCCACATGTTCCCGGAGTGCGCTCAGCTTGGGGATGGCTGGAGTAGTGACGAGCCGTGAGGAGTCCTCATCATCGTCGCTGTCCTCGACGGAATCTTCCTCCTGGGTACTTGTACCAGCAACAGAAGATGTGATCTCGATATCAGACATGATCTGATACCCTGGATTGCCCTCGTTGTCATCTAACCACTCGCGCACTTCGTCGACATCCACATTGTCTCCACCTGCACGAAGCCATGCATGGAAATCATCCACCTCAAAACCTAGGAAATCATGCACCACGTCACTTCCATGAAGCAGACGAGACCAACCATTTTATAGAGTCTTGACAGAGACTTCCTTCCATGCACTGGCCCAGTTGTAGATAGCAGACTTGAGGTTGTAGCGGCGAAGGTTTTCGACAGTTTGATGTCCTTGCATGTCTTGTCCTTCCCTGCGATCGTCCTCGTCCTCATAGACAACCATCACCTCGTCCAAAAACCTCCATCAGTAAAGCCTCTTCGCTGCCACAGTCACTCCCTGGTCCATTGGCTGAATGAGAGCAGTCGTATTAGGTGGCAAAAACAGACACCTAATGCGGCCATTTTCAGCCACCAACTCCTTCTCAGACGGATGCACAGGTGCATTGTCTAGAATCAGGAGGGCCTTTATCTGGTTGCGTGGGATTTTCAGTGTCTCTGTCTGATAATGTATGACCTCCTTGACAAAATGTTGGTGAAACCAATCTCTAAAGATCTTGGTTGTGAACCAAGCCTTCAGAGAATGATACCACACGACAAGAAGGACATCCATTAACCCACGAAGGCACCGAAGCTGCTTTGCACGCCCAACAATAACGGGCTTGAGCTAGTGCATGCCGTTAGCATTGGCACAGCACAAAGCAGACACCCGTTGCTTGGAGAGCTTGCTGCCTGGTAAACGCTTCTCCGCCTCCTCAGCAAGAGTGTTTGTGGGCACTGAACGATAGAATAGGCCAGTTTCATCAGCGTTGTAGACTTGACTGAGAGTGAGGCCCTCTCTGTCAATCGAGCCCTTCACCTTCTGCCGAAACTCTTCTATTCCCTCGTCGTTGGCGTCCAGAGCTTCACCATGGGCCTTACGATTGTTAAGTCCGTGCCGTAACTCGAACGCGAAGAGCCAACCTTCAGATGCCTTGAAGTCTGGGGTGTTGTGAAGCCTTGCGAACCTCTCGACAGCAGCTTTCAGCTCCGTTCCACATACCAACACACCAGCAGCACATTGTTGTCGATACCAGATGAGCGTGAAACAGTCAATGTCTGCATACTTAGGAGTAAACATCATCTTCCTCTCCACATTTCGTCTGGTTTTCGAAGCGAAATCAGCCGTGTACTGGTGTAGTTTGTCTCGGGACCTCTTGATATCAAACAAAGTAGAGCGAGGGAGGTTGAACTCACGTAGGATCTGTGATGTCGGCCACCCGGCGTCAGCCTTCTCCAGTATCTCCCGCTTCTTCTCCAGAGTCATCACCACTCTCTTCCTCTTCTCAAGCGGCGGGGCCATCATCACACACATGATAAAGAAGGTGCAGAGCAGCAGCAAGCCCTGCAGGAGGTAGGGAATCACCACAAAAAAAGCACTTCAGGAGCCATGACGAGGGCATTTTCACGAACTAGCAGCTGAGCGGGAAATGAGACCAGAGAGAGGCGGGAGGCGCGAAAACACAGCTGGTCGGCGCACGCGGGAAATTCAAATTGACGCGGTTAAAAAAATCGGATTTTTTCTGGATTTTTTGGGCATTTTAGGTTTCGGTCATCAGCCTGCGATGTCTGAACAGTGAGGTAACCGGATAGTGGTCATCCGGATAGTAGAGAGATTACTTTCAAAATTAGTGGTGATAATAAAGGGTAAACTTAACCAAAAGAACAAGAAATATTAGAAGTGTCACATTCACAGCAAGAGGAATGATGATTAGGAATGGTTAATTATAGAAAGTTTGTATCACTGACAGACAGTGATGAGAATGCTGGCTCGCTAAATTTGTAATGAGAAATATGAGGGAAAAGGGATCTCTGGTTCATGATCAAGAGTAACAGAATGTTTGTAGACATTGCTGATCTAGTTTCTCCAGAATGTTTAAGGGTTATTGCGGTAGTTTGACGGGCCAGTTAACCATGATCAAGGAGTTCTGACTATACATCAGTGCATTTTCTAGTCTGAAGAGGACCCATCAGTAAGCAAAGAAAATCTGATTTACACCAGGGATAGAGGGACTGTGCCCCCTGCATTGCTTTTTGATGGTGTCAGAATTTTATGCAAGGTTAATTAGGTTGGGTTGAAGTAAGGTTAGGTTAGATTAGGGTTAATTAGGTTAGGTTAAGACAAATTTTATTAGGTTAGGATAAAATAGGATAGGTATGGTTAGGATGCTTTGTTTCACTATTATTTACTTTGAATTACAATTTCAGTAGTCCATTATAATGAGCTAAGTGAACTGAGTGAATTTTTTAGTTTGAAGGTTGGATTGAAACAGGGATGTGTCATGTCTCCATGGTTGTTCAAGCTGTACGTGGATGGAGCTATAAAAGAGGTATGAGGTAGGGCAGTGGATGTTGGAGCGGCCCTAATGAGAGAGGACAGTGTTTGGAAACTCCCTGTAATGTTGTGTGCAGACGATACAGTGTTGTTAAGTGAAGATGAAGAGGAGCTACAAGGCTTGGTGAATGAGTTTGGGAGCGTGGATGAAACAGAATCTAAAGGTGAATGTAAGGAAGAGTAAAATTATGGTCTTCGAGAGAAGTGACATCACTGAATGTACAGTGAGGTTGAATGAGGAGGAAATGGAAAATGTGAGTGCATTTAAGTACTTGGATAGTGTGATGATTAAGGATGGACGTTTAGAGGATGAAGTACCTGAAAGGATACAACGAGGAAGAAAGGTTGCTGGTTCTTTGAAAGCAGTGATAAGAAACAGGGAAGTGAGCATGGAAATAAAAAAGTCGCAGCATGACAGTATTGTGATACCATCTCTAACATATGGAAGTGAAGCTTGGATCTTGTTGGAGGGACACAAGTCAAGAGTGAGAGCAGTGGAAATTAATTATTTGAAAGGAGCATGTGGAGTCACATGAAGAGACGGACTGATAAATGAGGAAGTGAAGGAGTGCTATGGTGTGGATGTGGGTGTGATAGAAAGTGTTAGGAGAAACACATTGAGGTGGTTTGGCCATATGGAGAGGATGGAGACCGAGAGACTGAAGAGGAGAGTGTATGTGAGTGAGGGGAAGAGGGAGGGGGAGTCCAAGAATGAGATGGAGGGAGGGAGTGGAGAGGTATATGAGAGGGAGGGGGGGTGAGCTAGGAGCAGGGCATTGAAATGGCAGGGGACAGGGGACATGGAGGCAATTTGTTTGTGGTCACCCCTTACAAGATTAAGTCATCTGGCAATAGATGAATAGACAGATAGACATTATAATGGGAAGTATGTTGAGATAATTTGGCCATGTGGAGAGTATGAAAAATGGGAGATTGATTAGGAGAGTGCATGTGAATCAGGTAAAGTAGGAGAGAGGATTGGGGAAGCCAAGGTTGAGATGGATGGATGAGGTGGCAGGGGTATATGAGAGGTGTGTGAATCAGTAGAGGAGAGTGATGAGGAGGCAGTTTGTTCGTGGCTATAGAAATAATGTATAAATAGATGGGTAGGTAGACTTTATCCTCTGGCATAGGAATGGGGAGGGGAATTGGTACTTGGAATTTCCTTTCTCTGCTGATTCCTGTTCTTGAATTGTAGCCATGATTTGAATATCCTAACCCAGTTTATATCTGGAAGATAGCCTTAAGGTAATGATGAGGCTAAACCTTTCTTCTTGGCACTTAAGTACATTTTTATTTACATTTCCTTCCCCCCCCTCCCACACACATACACACACACATCCCATTTAGCACAGCATCACATGCATGGGAAGAAGCAGACTGCCTTTATTGTGTCTACTCTCATGCGGAAAGTTTACCTCACTCCAAAATACTGACCTGCAAGCCTGGAGAGTAGGAGTAATTTAGCCCATCCTTCAGCTCAATCTGTGACTTTATCTAAAAGTCTCAGACCCTCCATAGCATCTCAAGAAATTGTCGAGATTGAGCTTGAAGAGGAACCTGAGAGGAATGGATTATCATGCTGGCCATTGAAGCAAAAGAAGAAGTCAAAGAGCTCCAAGAAGACACAGCAAGGGAAGAAATTGCAATGGGTATTTAATTAATTGGACCATGATTGTGAAATATCCATGTATAGGTTTCTGATGATTCAATGATAATTTTAAAGTAATCTAACATATTTAGAAATCTTGACAATAACTACCCAATGTTTGACTTAGTGTCTGACTGATGCTTTAAGATTCTGCTGGATTATACCAAACATTTTCTTGTTTCAGAATGGCATGTGTCTGGTGAAAAGTTTTTGACCATCAGGGCCTAGTTTAAGTACTATATTAAGAATAATGATGCTGCCACACATTGTCTTTCAGATGAATAAATAAGTATAAAATCATTGTACAATTGTTATTAAGTAACTGACCTGCTGAT